>CM019713.1:75871447-75884668 GCA_009760885.1 Achatina immaculata | reverse complement strand
TTCCTGATCACTCATGAGACTGGTTGCTGTCCATTCATCTGTCTTATCTCTACATTGTTCTTGAATTCGTTCCACCTGATGCCGAGAATTTTCTTTAGGCATTTGTTTTCAAACGAGTCTAATTTCTTCTCTATTTCTTTAGTTGTTTTCCAGCTTTCGCATGCGTAAATGAGGGTGGATATTACATTTGAATTGAATAGTCTTAACTTGGTTTTTGTGCTTATAACTTTTGAATTCCATATGTTCTGAAGATTCTGAAGATCCATGCTGCCTTTGCAATTTTAACTTCCTTTCTGGTGTCACCATTCTGGTCTATGTAGCTGCCAAGATATGCAAATTGATTGACTTCTTCAATATCTGTCCCTTCTATGTGTATTTTTCCATTTTGATTAATGGGAGTTTCATTATCTTTGTTTTGTCCTTGTTAATCTCAAGTCCTATTTTGGTAGCCAGTGAAGACAGGCTGTTTTTTCTTGTATGGAATTCACATTGTTACTGATAAGAGTTATGTCATTAGCAAAATCAAGATCTTCTAGTTGGGTCCCGTGTACCCAGTCAATACCTGTGTTACCTGTGCAGCATTTTTTCATCATAAAGTCTGTTGTAATTCCAAAAAGCAAAGTAAACAGTATACATCCTTGTTTTACGCCTGTTTCAAGTATACATCCTTGTTTCACATCTGTTTCAATATGGAACCATTCACTCATCCCTTCTTCTGTTTTGACTGCACAAACATATCCATTGTAGAAGTCCTTAATGATGTTGAAGAAGTATAACAGAAGTATAACAGATACATAACGGATATATAACAGAAGACATCCCTGGCTGGACATTGAATGATATACTTAAGTGAAGCTAGGAGCATTCACAGATAGTATTCTCAAGTGAAGACAGGAGCAGTCATAGACGATATACTCAAGTGAAAACAGGAGCAATCATAATATGATATAAAACAGAATTCTCGGGTGATTCTATCTTCTGCTCTTCTATGTGTAGAATGTAAACCTGTTGCTCACCTCTCTGTAAATTTCCACTATTGTCCACTGGAATAACGTTCTTTCTGTTTACAACGACAAGTGTTGACTTTATCAATTATTGTTAATATTTTATCTCATTTAATCTACGACTATTCTACGTTGTTTTGCGTCTGTTTTGTTATTCACTTCACAGACTTACTTGCTCCCAAGTTCATTCTCTCTCAGTGGAAATAGTAATACAGAAACAGCAACTTTACAGTTGAAATGAATTTAATGATGCACGGGGTGACGACAAAAGGCATCAACAAAATCCATAGACACAAGACTGGACATCTCCACGATACAATATATGTTCCCGGCAGACTACTGTCGCCATCAGAACAATCTAATACACTCTATTCTACATCTATTTCACTAAACAACAACATTTCTAACAGCCTAACCTACGTCTATCTCAGACGATACACAAAACACACCTGTCCCTCAGTCGTATGATTTCTCTCTCACCTGACCTTTTTCCTGTCATACCTTAACCGTGACCCTCGTGCAACCTGAGACAAAGCAGATGGACTCTGCTCACAAATAGCTGATTACTTTATAAGATAACTCTTTTTATATTAATTTTTACAATTCTCAGATGCGTTAACTATCTTACATCCTAACATTCAATATACAGCTATAGATATATTCAAATGAAGACAGGAGCAATCATAGACGATATACAAAAGTGAAGATCGGAGCAATCATAGACGATATACTCAAGTGAAGACAAGAGCAATCATAGATGATATACTCAAGTGCAGACAGTTGTCTTCATTTGAGGATATCATACTATGATTCATTCATTCATTTGCATGTCCCTTGCGGAACTTTGCCTCCCAAACAGCACTCCTGTAGGCCTCTCGGTTGTGAGCAAGATGGCCTGCCGCTGCTGCATCCATTTGCAGTTCGTCAACGATGTCTTGCAGCCATCTTCGTCTTGGTCTTCCTCTTTTTCTTTTTCCCATTATGTATCCTTCCAATACGGTCTTCTCTAAATTATCATGACGTTTAATGTGTCCAAAATATTTAAGTTTTCTCTCTTTAATCCTCTTCACTAGCCAGCATTCTTCAATATTAAGCTCTTGTAGTATAGATATATTTGTTCTTTTTTGTGTCCACGATATTTGGAGAACTCTTCTGTAGCATTTACATTCAAAGGCATTTATGTGTTTCTCAGCTGTTTTGTTAAGTGTCCAGGTCTCACAGGCATATGTTGCTATGGGAAAGATGCATGCCCTTAAAAATCTTATTTTTGTGGTTCTGTCTGCTCCTCTCCACAGACTCTTTATTTGTTTTACTTTCTGAAGAGCGATAGATGTCCTCCTTTTAATTTCCCTCATTGTATCTCCATTATTAGTTAGTAGCGATCCAAGATATTCAAAACTCTCCACTTCTTCCAGTTTTTCCTCATTGATACATATTTCAGTTGCCTTGTTTGTTTTGTCAGTTGTCATCAATTTAGTTTTCTTTGCATTAAGATAGAGGTTCTGCTCTTCGCTGTTCTTGCGGACTGACATAATTAGTTTTTCCATTCCTTTTTGTGTTGTGGACAGCAATACTGTGTCATCAGCATATCTAATCTCTGGTATTTCATAACCTCCAACTGTTATGGCATCGTAATATTCTTTGTCTACATCTTCTCTAACATTCCTCATTATATTTTCAGTATACAAGTTAAATAAGAATAAGAATATTCCAAAGAATAACTGAATGCAAAATTAAGAACATACAGAAGAATACCTATGATAGCAGCAATCATAACAGGACATCTAGAGGCACCTGATCAACAAAAATAGATCAACAAATAAACACAAAAATGGCTCTTAGATGACAGAGATCCTCTTGTTAAGGAGTCCAAGATAAAGTAATGTGGCTAGACAGATTCAGGTTAAAAATCAGAAAAATGGGAAGAAAACTACTGGCTGAAGAGGAGAAATAACACAGTGGCCATTTTTGTGTTTATCTGCTGTTTTATTATTTACCTCATCCTTGATAATGGCATATCACTGAAATATTAATGTTTCTTTGTTGTTTTACATTTCTACATCCTCATCTCACTGCCTCTTCTGCGATTCTTTCTCACCTTTTATACACTTCTAACCAGAGATGCATTCAAGTCTTTTATGGCAAGTCTGAATTCAAGTCTCAAGCCACTACCTTCAAGTCTCAAGTCAAGGCTCAAGCCACTATCTTCAAGTCTCAAGTCAAATCTCAAGCCACTATCTTCAAGTCTCAAGTCAAATCTCGAGCCACTACCTTCAAGTTTCAAGTCAAATCTCGAGCCACTACCTTCAAGTCTCAAGTCAAATCTCAAGCCACTACCTTCAAGTCTCAAGTCAAGTCTCAAGCCACTACCTTCAAGTTTCAAGTCAAATCTCAAGCCACTACTTTCAAGTTTCAAGTCAAATCTTGAGCCACTTCCTTCAAGTCTCAAGTCAAATTTTGAGCCACTTCCTTCAAGTCTCAAGTCAAGTCTCAAGCCACTACCTTCAAGTTTCAAGTCAAATCTCGAGCCACTACCTTCAAGTCTCAAGTCAAATCTCAAGCCACTACCTTCAAGTCTCAAGTCAAGTCTCAAGCCACTACCTTCAAGTTTCAAGTCAAATCTCAAGCCACTACTTTCAAGTTTCAAGTCAAATCTTGAGCCACTTCCTTCAAGTCTCAAGTCAAATTTTGAGCCACTTCCTTCAAGTCTCAAGTCAAGTCTCAAGCCACTACCTTCAAGTTTCAAGTCAAATCTCGAGCCACTTAAAGTCTGAAGTCAAATCTTGAGCCACTTTCTTCAAGTCTCAAGTCACTACCTTCAAGTCTCAAGTCAAATCTCAAGCCACTATCTTCAAGTTTCCAGTCAAGCACCCTCATGTCACATCTTAAATCCTCTGAAGTCTATAAATCAAGCTGATCATGTAATTACATATTGTGGTGGTTCATTTACATAATACTACATAAACTGGTACACATGCACAAACTTAAATCACAGTTTTACAGTAAAAAGGATCATGTATCACAATATCTGTTATTTGCTAATGCACCCCTTGTATGAAATATGTAGCTAACACTGGCCACGTAACAGTAAAACAAATTCTCTCATTTAAAATAAAACAGTACTTTCAGTGATAACACACTAATTCTCTGACAACAAAGACTGATAACAGCTCCTCATGCATAAAAGTGATAACACACCAACTCTCTGACAACAAGGGCTGATAACAGCTCCTCATACATAAAAGTGATAACATGCCAACTCTCTGACAACAAGGGCTGATAACAGCTCCTCATACATAAAAGTGATAACATGCCAACTCTCTGATAACATGTCCTCATACATAAAAGTGATAACATGCCAACTCTCTGATAACATGTCCTCATACATAAAAGTGATAACATGCCAACTCTCTGATAACATGTCCTCATACATAAAAGTGATAACATTCACTTGTAAGCATCATATTAAATGTCACCACCATCAGCTTCATGTTAAATGTCACCTTCCAGAATCTTGTAAATTGTCACATAATTAACTTAATAAACATCATGTTGAATGTCATAGAATCAACCTCTTCAGCACTGTATTAAATGTCTCCAAAATTAACCTCATCAGCATCATATTAAATGCCACAAAATTAACCTCATCAGCATCATATTAAATGCCACAAAATTAACCTCATCAGCATCATATTAAATGCCACAAAATTAACCTCATCAGCATCATATTAAATGCCACAAAATTAACCTCATCAGCATCATATTAAATGCCACAAAATTAACCTCATCAGCATCATATTAAATGCCACAAAATTAACCTCATCAGCATCATATTAAATGCCACAAAATTAACCTCATCAGCATCATATTAAATGCCACAAAATTAACCTCATCAGCATCATATTAAATGCCACAAAATTAACCTCATCAGCATCATATTAAATGCCACAAAGTTAACCTCATCAGCATCATATTAAATGCCACAAAATTAACCTTATCAGCATCATATTAAATGTCACAAAAATGACCCCCATTAGCATCATATTAAATGCCACAAAATTAACCTTATCAGCATCATATTAAATGTCACAAAAATGACCCCCATTAGCATCATATTAAATGCCACAAAATTAACCTAATCAGCATCATATTAAATGCCACAAAAAATAACATCATCAGCATCATATTAAATGCCACAAAATTAACCTCATTAGCATCATATTAAATGTCACAAAAATTAACATCATCAGCATCATATTAAATGTCACAAAAATTAACCTAATCAGCATCATATTAAATGTCACAAAAATTAACCTAATCAGCATCATATTAAATGTCACAAAAATTAACCTCATCAGCATCATATTAAATGTCACAAAAATTAACATAATCAGCATCATATTAAATGTCACAAAAATTAACCTCATCAGCATCCTGTTAAAATATCACAAAAATTAATGTTAAACATGAGCTTAAGTAAAAGTGAAATGTTGCAGTTTTGAACAAGTTACTGCCAGATATCTGTTACAGAAATCTGCTGATTCTATAACATAAATAATCACTGTGCTTGAGTGGGCAATAATTATACATAAGTGATTCTATGCTCTCACTCGCTGGCACAGGCAAGAGCTGTCTTCAAGAAATCTTTGTCTTGTGTCTGTCACTCACCTGATTCAGAGTCCTCCATTGTCTGTGCAGATCAGCAGCAGTCCTACCAGGGAGAAATCTGTAATTTTTCAGGATGGCCTTCCAGTTGTATCCTACTTCCCTCACACCTCTCTTCAGCCTTCGAACCTCACACATTGACAAAGGCAGCATTGTTTGTTGCTCCTGCTGACGCTGGAAGATTTTATTCAGTACATGTCAGCAGAAAAGAATATCTCATGCACTCCTGCATTAGAAAATAAAGAATAAATTATTTGTTTTACAATTTTAAAGTTCAAAATTCAGACTCCCGCTTCACTGTATTCGGGGCAACCCCATTTATGCTCCATAAATGAATGCCGCAGCATTCATCCAAGAGTATGTTTGCTAATAGTTCCTGCCAAATGTTGGTTATTTACAGTATGTTTTCTGCCACACAGTTCAAATCTCCCGCCAGCACCTCTAATTTGTCCTAGCTCCAGCAGTCTCCTCACGGCTTCATTGTTCATCCATTTGGCCATGGAAACTGAGGCTGTGTCGGCAGCAATGGAACGGTTGGTTGCTCATGATGTGGTTAATGGTGTCATTGAGACAGATTCACAGAGTATGCTCAGTAAGACTGAGAAGAATTTGCTTCGTAAAGAATGGGTTCAATTGTTGGGCTAGTCAGCTTTGACAAGCCTAAGGTGGCTTTGCTGTCCAGGGCATGCAGGTACATGGCAGTGATGTTTTACCATTTGTTAGATAGAAAAGGAGCATTATCTTTGCACTACAAGTGCTCTAATCTCCTCTTCAGAATATCTGTCAGCACACAATGACTAATAACATCCTGTTCAACCTTGTTCATATATTATTCAACCTTGATCGAGTGAAATGTAGCCTTGAACTCTTACACATCAGACCTCTTCACTCTTAGACATCAGACAACCGTGTTCTCCTTCATCTTGTCAAACACATTATACACGTCACAAATTGCCAGCTCTACCAATTTTATGTCTCTGGCAAACTCAAACACAAACTCAATCAATTCCAACATCTACCTCTGCCACAGCCAGTCTCTTCTGTTCCCCAAAATACCCCTCCCCCCACTTACCCCACTCCTCCATTACACCTCATTTTTGCTACAATTGACCAACAGACTTCTTCAACACCCAAACTGCCCTCTTCTTTCACACCTCCCAACCAATCTTCCCATGTTACACATCACAATCAAGTTCTAACAGCCCACACCCATAGATGAAACCCCCCCCCCCTCCTCCTACTCCTCCAACCTTGAATGTAGTCTGTTTTCCTCCCAACTTGCCCCTTTCTGATGATGAAAAACAAGTCCTCAGCAAAGGCCTTAAATTTATTCCTATCTGCCCTCAGTATGGCCGTTATGTTTTACTCCGCGATGTTAAACAGTTCTACTGTCGATTCATCATTCATTCATTCATTTGCATGTCCCTTGCGGAACTTTGCCTCCCAAACAGCACTCCTGTAGGCCTCTCGGTTGTGAGCAAGATGGCCTACTGCTGCTGCGTCCATTTGCAGATCGTCAACGATTTCTTGCAGCCATCTTCGTTTTGGTCTTCTTCTTTTTCTTTTTCCCATTATGTATCCTTCCAATATGGTCTTCTCTAAATTATCATGACGTTTAATGTGTCCAAAATATTTAAGTTTTCTCTCTTTAATCCTCTTTACTAGCCAGCCTTCTTCAATGATGAAGATTCTTGTATCGATTACGACTCAAATATTATTTTGCTAACAGAGAATCTCCCACAAGACCCATCGATGACCCATATGCCCGTTACAACCATCATAAATCTGGCTGGACACCTTCCTCCGGGGCTTCCCAAGTTTTGGATCTAGACACTGATACGACGTGGCGTGAAATCCAAATCCTCCAACCACCCAAACTTCGACATTTCAACCTCACCAAGGCAGAATCTAGGGCACTGTCTAACTCCGATGTCGAGAAGTCATAGTGGTAAAACCAGCCGTAAAACATTGAATCTCGTAGTTTGAAAAAAAGGATTTATATATTGAGGAAGGAATGTAACAACTCAGTAACACAAAATTCCATGCTGCACGTAAAAACAATGCTATCAGTTCTAACAACGACATTGTGGAAGCAACCATCAAAGACTTGATTAATGAGGGTGGCCTTCCATCCCAAGCTGATTCTCTTCTCATAAAGTTACTTCACTGTACGAAAGCCTCGTTGTTTCTTATTTATTAAAAATGTGTTCCTGTAACTATAACCTGAAACTAACTCTATGTAAAAAACTAATTCGTTCGTTCGTTTGTTGTTGTTGTTGTTGTCCAATATGCACTAAACACGGTAGGAGACTGTGTATATATGTTTGTGTCTGAAAAAGGTTGGTACCCGCTGAGAGACTGAATCTAAGCTACGGAATTTCTGTGTCATGACCTTGTTTCTTTCCGGGTGTCAAGATCTTCATGTCGACTAACAGGTACTAATGACTTCGCTTTCAACACATTTTCTGGGGGGTACGAGATAGTGTAGTTCATTAGCACGCTGTTCTCTTGTGGCTAGACAGCCGCTCGTCCTACCGGAGTCCTTGGTTCAAATCCCAGATAATTCTCTTGTGATCTTTATTTCTCTCACGTCTAAACGTGCTTTGTCTACAAATTTTTAGAGGGCAAATCCCACAAAACTGTGTTCTGTTACTTCACTGTATGAAAGCCTCGTTGTTTCCTCTTCACATCAAGGACGGCTGCTTAGGCAAACTCACATTCTATCTTCTTCCTAAAAGCCACAAACCCGGTCACCCTGGACGTCCCAGTGTATCAGCATGTTCATGCCCCACTGAGTACATTTCTGACTTTTTGCACAGCATTTTCCAGTACACAAACTGCCCTCGTATTTGAAAGATACCAGCCATGCTTTAACAACTTTTGATGCAATCAAACTCTCCTAGCATCACGCCTATCACATCTTTCTACTTGATGTCTGCTCCTTTTACACCTCTATGCCCTTTGAGGAGGGACTCTAAGCACTCCGGTATTTTCTTGATATAGAGCCTCATTCCATCACTAACACTGACACCATAATAAGATTCACAGAGCTGGTAAGGTAAATGTAAAATTCCCGTTTCCATGCCATCAAGGCATATTGGGAAATACAGTGTTAGGCCCGTATTTTCCATGATATTAGGCACATGAAAGTGTGATATGGTCAGTATCACGCCTGGCCGCTTTACCTTCCCAGATTTCTCTGGTACTCACAGAGCTAGTCTTATCTTATATCTTATATCCTTCCCATGTCATTAAACATCACATAGGGCTCGCAAGGTAGTTTGCCAATTTTTCCTGTTTTCAGTGAGCTTTTCAACCTCATCAAGGGATTTTATGCCTATTAATTTGGTCTTTCTTAACAATGTCCTCTTTAGAGTTTCATGTGATCTGTCTCTTTTTCTTTATAGCTTGTTTTGGGATTCTCTGATCGTTTCTTCTCATCACGTGACCAACATATGTCCATCTCCTTTTCCTGATCACCCATGAGACTGGTTGTTGTTCAGTCATCTGTCTTATCTCTGCATTGTTCTTGAATTCATTACACTTGATGCTGAATATTTTCTTTAGGCATTTGTTTTCAAAAGAGTCTAATTTCTTGTCTATTTCTTTAGTTATTTTCCAGCTTTTGCATGCATAAATGAGGGTGGATATTACATTTAAATTGAATAGTCTTAACTTGGTTTTTGTGCTTATAACTTTTGAATGCCATATGTTCTCAAGATTCTTGAAGCTCGATGCTGCTTTTGCAATTCTGATCCTAACTTCCTTTCTGGTGTCACCATCCTGGTCTATGTAGCTGCGTAGGTATGCAAATTGATTGACTTCTTCAACATCTGTCTCTTCTACGTATATTTGTCCATTTTCATTAAAGGAAAATTTCATTATTTTTGTTTTGTTTTTGTTGATACTGACCATATCACCCTCTAGTGTGGTGACAGGTCAAGGAAAATATGGGCACTAACACCATATCCCTATATGCCTCTAAGGCATGATAGGATTACCTTTACCTTTTTTTTTTACCTATAATTTTCATATGTGCCCTACAATCTACATTTCAGCCTTCAGACAATCTCACAAGCTGAGTAAATCCCACATGGAAACAACACAAGCACAAAAAATGGGAAGTAAAAGTTTATGTCTACCTTCAGTGTCTTGTACTTGTCCTTTAGGTCAACAGCTGAACGACTTGGATGAAAATGATAGGTGAAGAGAATTTGCTGCCAACATTTTCCCATGGTGGCCACACCTTCCAACAAGTTCAGCAGTTCCTGTTTGCTGTACAAGACCCTTTGGTGTCAGACCTGACATGCAGACCTGCAATTCTCATTTTCATTCCTCTGTTATACTTACAACAAGTTCTGACTACAGACACTCACCTACACAATATTATTTGTTCTGCTTCTCTCTCCACTTTTCAAGCACGTCAGTCAGTCAGTCATTTGCATGTCCCTTGCGAAACTTTGCCTCCCTAACAGCTCTCCTGTAGGCCTCTCAGTTGTTGATGCATCCTTTTGCAGATTATTAACAATGTCTTGCAGCCATCTTTGCCTTGGTCTTCCTCTCTTTCTTTTTCCCATTTTATGCATTACAACTGACTATATGTTAGCACCTGTTTTTCAGATAATTCCATCATAAAATTTTCTAAACATTGAAAAAATAACTGCAGACTATGATCTGTGTAAATAGTCATGCACTGAGATTCCTGCAGACTATGACAACATGGCATCACTACATGACTTCAAACAATTATTGGAAGAAAGAGACACTGACTAATGGATTATTGCTGATAACATCCTGGAGAATGAAATAATAACAGAAGATGAAACTATTGATGCAGCTTTTTAAAGACAAACTGCAGAAGAAAAAACAGAGGACCTGGGACTGCAAGACAAAAAAAAGAAAATAAGAAAGTCATCTGAAGGTGAAGAAAAAGATGGAAACTGGTAGGGTATCTTACATCCTTCCTGTGCTGTTAAATGTCACTGTATGCATGGTAGTTCACCAAGTTTTCCTGTTTTTGGCAAGCTTTTCATCCTCATCAAGGGATTTCTTGCCTACTAATTTGGGCTGAAGAGCCAACAAGAAATCAATACACAGAAAGATAAACAGCCACACTTACAAGAAGAGAATACTAACAGTAATTCCAATAAGGAACTTGCCAATCATTCCACAACACCCAGTGAAGTAGAGGAGATAGTTATGGATGAATTATGGAATTCTTACAGCACAGCCATAATCACAACAGCAAAAGCAAGCACTGGACTAAAAAAAACCAAATAGAAAAGCATGGATATCAGAAAACACATGGAAGTACATACATGAAAGACGAGCAGCCAAATTAGACATGTTGAATGTAAAAACAGATCTTGGAAAATATCTAGTGAAAGCAACATACAAAGAAATAGACAAGAAAGTAAAAAGTTCAGCTAGAAGGGATAAAAGAGAATACATAGACAATATGGTGAAAGAGGCAGAGATAGCAGCAAAAACAGGGGACAACAAAACTTTATTTAACATTCAGAAGAGGCTAGCAGGTACTATTATATCTAAAGAAAGACCAATCCTTACCAAAACTGGAACCCTATTAATGTCAAGTAAAGACCAGAAGCAAAGATGGGCTGAACACTTCCAAGAAATACATAATCGACCACACCCAAAAGAATTGTTAAACCTTGAAATGACTCACCAGCCCAACAATTAAATGTCAACCTAGATGAAATTACATTCCATGAAATTGAAACAGCAGTGAATTTAATGGCTAACAACAAAGCTGCAAGTGAAGATGAAATAACACCCAAAATGTTAAAAGCTATCAATAATGACAACATGAGACAACTACAGAGAATGTTTAATAAGATTTGGAAAGAAGAAAAGGTCCCTTCTAAATGGAAAAAAGGAATCATTGTTAAAATACTGAAAAAAGGCAACCTTAGTGACTGTAACAAGTGAAGAGGAGTAACCTTAATATCAGTTGTGTCAAAAGTATTTTGCAAGGTCATTTTGAATAGACTTAAAGATATAGTGGATACAGCAATGAGAGAAGAACAAGCAGGACTTCGAAAAGGGAGAAGCTGTCTCGACCAGATCTTTAATCTAAGAATAATACTTGAAGAACATATTGAAAAGCAGAAACCATTAATACTGAACTTCATAGATTTTAAAAAGACATTTGATAGCATACACAGAGATTCATTGTGGAGAATTTTAAGTCTGTATGGAATACCATCTAAAATTGTCAACATCATTAAGGACTTCTATAATGGATATGTTTGTGCAGTCAAAACAGAAGAAGGGATGAGTGAATGGTTCCAGATTGAAACAGGCGTGAAACAAGGATGTATACTGTCTCCTTTGCTTTTTGGAATTACATTAGATTTCATAATGAAAAAATGCTGCACAGGTAACACAGGTACTGATTGGGTACATGGGACCCAGCTAGAAGATCTTGATTTTACTGATGACATAACCCTTATCAGTAACAATGTGAATTCACTGCAAGAAAAAACAGATAGTCTGTCTTCACTGACTAGCAAAATAGGGCTTGAAATTAACAAGGACAAAACAAAAATAATGAAAATTCCCATTATAGCAGTATATTGAATGTTAGGATGTAAGATAGATAACTCATCTGAGAATTGGAGCATTTGTATGGAATGAGTTATAATCTAAAGTAATCAACTGTTTGTGAGTAGAGTCCATCTGCTTTGTCTCGGATTGCACGAGGGTCACGGCTGAAGAATGACAGGAAAGAGGTCAGGTCAGAGAGAAATCATGTGACTGAGGGACAGTTGTGTTTTGTGTATCGTCTAAGACAGACGTAGATTAGGCTGTTAGAAATGTTGTTTAGTGAAATAGATGTAGAATAGAGTGTATTAGGTTGTTCTGATGGTGACAGTAGTCTGCTGGGAACACATATTGGATCATGGAGATGTCCAGTCTTGTGTCCATGGATTTTGTTGATGCCTTTTGTCGTTCTCATCATATCTCTCATCGACTCATCATCACCGTGTGCATCATTAAAGTCATTTCAATTGTAAAGTTGCTGCTTCTGTATTACTTTTTCAACTGAGAGAGAATGAACCTGGGAGCAAGTAATTCTGTGAAGTGAGTAACAAAACAGATGCAAAACAACGTAGAATAGTAATGTAAGAAAGAACATTATTCCAGTGGACAATAGTGGAAATATACACAGAAATGAATAACAATGCATCTACACATAGAAGAGCAGAAGAATGAATCACCACCCGAGTATTCTGCTTTACCATTAATCAAAATGGAAAATTACATGCAGAAAGGACAGATATTGAAGAAGTCAATCAATTTGTATACCTTGGCAGCTACATAGACCAGGATGGTGACACCAGAAAGGAAGTTAGAATTAGAATTGCAAAAAGTAGCATCGATCTTCAAGAATCTTGAAAACATATGGCATTCAAAAGTTATAAGCACAAAAACCAAGCTAAGACTATTCAATTCAAATGTAATATCCACCCTCATTTATGCATGCGAAAGCTGGAAAACAACTAAAGAAATAGACAAGAAATTAGACTCT
>CM019713.1:75602116-75871347 GCA_009760885.1 Achatina immaculata | reverse complement strand
AGGCACACTAGAGGGCGATGTGGTCACCATCACGCCTGCCCCGTCTTTCCTTCCCCAGCTGCAAGAAGAAGTCAGGTACCCATTTCCATAGATGGATGACCCGGGGGGCGCCTCCGCCCGGATTCGAACCTTCGCCATGGGAAAACTAGTGCACCTCTTCCTTACTACTAAGACGAATGAATAAATGGAAAATATGGCATACGGTTTGGTCAAAATACGAATAAGGTAACTTTGTCACAGCGGGAAGACGCAAACAATAACTTTGGTGCGTTTCTATAATTATCATAATATGCATTTGCACATATTTTTATAAATATTACAAAGAGCTGGTTCTGAATACACATTCCTGAGGAGCCATACTTGGTTCATCTAAGGACAATTTAGCAAAGACAGTAAAATATTAACTCTTTAACTCCGAAACTGTACTGGCAGTGTTAGTAGATCTTGCACTCCTAACGGTAAACAATGATCAGTACAATACTTAGATATATTCTATGTAAAATAAAAAATAGCATATTTCTAATCCAGTCTATGGCGTTTTTTTAAAAATTATTACTATTATAGAGTAATTTCTTTTAAGTTTCTGTGTATCAAAACCTTTCAACAAAATGTACTCTAGTATAAGATGGAAAATAACTGAGGAGAAAGGGAGTTAACACGGGTTAGAATTTCCAGCAATAAGAACTGAACCTGACGTGGCAAATCATACAAATCAGGTCATGTACGCCTCTAAACATACAGAGACAGCACGATTGTCTCATTTTAACAACGCGATAATAATCCTTTTTCACCTTAAAAGACAACTTTTGAAGTAGGCAGGTGAGAAAAACACCGAGTAACAAACATCCTGCTGGGCTAGCTTCTCTCGTGTTTACTTCTACCATTATTTGACTGGAATATTGTTCACTCTAGCAATATACCATGTTTCCGTCGCAAAGTCCAGTCTCTCTGAGCTTGCGTCTTCGCTCTTTCGACTTATGCGCAGTTTTTTACGTCGAGAGAGGAGGAACGGGCAAACAGCAGCGCAAGTAATAATTATGAAAGAAAGTAACACAAAAGAAAAAGCGACAAACGTAGCAGAAGAAGAAGAAGAAGAGAGTCCAAAGAGACGGAATCCATATACAGGAGAGAGAGAGAAAGAGAAAGAGAGAGAGAGAACGAACGAACAGACTTTATCAAAGGACACGCAGGCATTGTCTACCATTCTGCCCTTTATCATACAGCTTTCATTCAGTCACGGATATTCCGCATTTGTTACTGAACATAACATGCATGAACAAGCAAAAATAAATGATTAAGTTAATAACTAATAAACCTTTTCTTTCCATACACTTCACAGCGAGAGAGAGAGAGAGAGAGAGAGAGAGAGAGAGAGAATGCTGAGAAACAGAACCTATAATACAGTTTTTGTGCCGTAAAATAAAGTAGATCTCCTAGATGATTGCTACGATGTGTCTTTCCCAGAAATCATTCGTCGAGACTCTCAGAAGAAGAATATGGACCAGTCTGTGCCGAGTGTGTCTAAAACTGAGTATGTAACTAGATCCTGCCCATGAAAGACCTTCGAACCAATGCAGGTCATAACATCTTAAAAGATTCTGAGAGAACCGAAAACAACCGCCAGATGGATGATGGATGTGTCAAGTGTTTTTCTATGATGAATGTGAAAGAAGTCAACGGACCTGTGTGCTTTAACCAGATCTTTAAGCTGCGTGGAGACGACGACGTGAGATGTGAATGCTGATCTTAGCCAAGAGTAATAAAGTGTTGTTTTCTGATGAATTTGATTGAAGAAGAAACCAAGAGTAATAAAGTGTTGTTTTCTGATGAATTTGATTGAAGAAGAAACCAAGAGTAATAAAGTGTTGTTTTCTGATGAATTTGATTGAAAAAGAAACCAAGAGTAATAAAGTGTTGTTTTCTGATGACTGTGATTGAAGAAGAAACCAAGAGTAATAAAGTGTTGTTTTTTGATGATTTTGATTGAAGAAGAAACCAAAAGTAATAAAGTGTAGTTTTCTTATGACTTTGATTTAAGAAGAAACCTAGAGTATTAAAGTGTTGTCTTATGATAACTTTGATTGAAGAAGAAACCAAGAGTAATAAAGTGTTGTTTTCTGATGACTGTGATTGAAGAAGAAACCAAGAGTAATAAAGTGTTGTTTTCTGATGACTGTGATTGAAGAAGAAACCAAGAGTAATAAAGTGTTGTTTTCTGATGACTGTGATTGAAGAAGAAACCAAGAGTAATAAAGTGTTGTTTTCTGATGACTGTGATTGAAGAAGAAACCAATATAAGTGTTGTTTTTTGATGATTTTGATTGAAGAAGAAACCAAATATAAAGTGTAGTTTTCTTATGACTTTGATTTAGAGAAGAAACCTAGAGTATTAAAGTGTTGTCTTATGATAACTTGATTGAAGAAGAAACCAAGAGTAATAAAGTGTTGTTTTCTGATGACTGTGATTGAAGAAGAAACCAAGAGTAATAAAGTGTTGTTTTCTGACGACTTTAATTGAAGAAGCCAAGATTAATAAACTGTTTGTTTGTTTGTTGGTTTGTTTGTTTTTTTTTTGTTTGTATTTGGGATTATATGAAAAGTGACATTTTATAAAAGAAAAGAACATTGTTAACAAAATGATTCCATCAGAATTAAATGACACTGTGTAGAAAGTTATCAGTTTGGGACTTATTTCTTTGTTATGCACCAAAAAGTATTATTTGCTGTTTATATGATTTTGGAATTAATAAATTATAATTTTCACATCCATCAAGTGCCATATTGAGGGGAAGGCACACAGTAACGAAGTGCTAAGAATATTTTTGGTATTCAAGTGCCATTTGTGAAATAAAACCTATGCTTTAGTTAAAGGATTGTAATCTGAAGATTTCTTTGCAACTTATCATACACATAAGCTTTGATAGTCTAACATTTGGTCCTCATTGAGTAATATAAGGCTTTAGACAATGGCAGAACGGATATTTCTTCTTCTTCTTATCTTTCTGTTTGTCTGCTTGTGCCATTCACAGGGAGTTTCCGACATCGGTCCAGAGCGAGGTTAGAGGCCTGGCTAGCTGTCATGTTTCCTCAGCGAGTCTTTCAACAGTCTTTCCACTTCTTCCTTGGTCGTGCTAGCGCCCTATATCCAGATGTTCTCGAGTTGTATGCCCTGGTCGCTGCTTGTTCTGGATTCATGCGTATCAAATGCCCAAACCACGTAACTCCGTGATATATATATATATATATATATATATATATATATATATATATATATAGTTCTTAACAGGTGTTGTTCCCAGCATTTGCTGGATCATTTCATTTAGCACTTGATCCCATCTTGCCTCGTTTACCATTTTTCTTAAGCGTTTCATCTCTTATGTTGTTATCTCTCTGTCCTGGTATTTGGTGAGTGTCACTGTTTGTCACTGACAGCACAGAACTGGGGTGAATAATGCTTGAAATGGCTACTCTCTCTCTCTCTCTCTCTCTCTCTGTGTGTGTGTGTGTGTGTGTGTGTGTGTGTGTGTTTGTTTTAGGAATGATGCAAGTTGATATAAATCATTTTTTTTTCCCCTTTATCGATTCCGCGTTCGATTTCTCTATTTTTCCATCCTGTTTAAATATGCTTTCTAGATATTTGAATTCAGTATTATGCCCGCGAGACCTGGACACTTAACAAAACAGCTGAGAAACACATAAATGCCTTTGAATGTAAATGCTACAGAAGAGTCTTTAGAATATTATGGACACAAAAAAGAGCAAATATATCCATACTAGAAGAACTTAATGTAGAAGAAGGCTGGCTAGTAAAAAGGATTAAATAGGGAAAACTTAATTATGTTTGACATATTAAACGTCATGATAATTTAGAGAAGAAGGGTACAAGGGACTAAGGAAAATATGGCTGCAAAATATCGTTGATGATCTGCGAATGGACGCATCAGTAGCAGGGCACCTTGCTCACAACCGAGAGGCCTACAGGAGAGCTGTTAGGGAGGCAAAGTTTCGTAAGGGACTGACTGACTGAACCTGTTTGAGTTTGGTTATATCGAGAGAGAAATCTGTGTGGACTACCGCCGGTTGTTTGTTACAGACATTGTCCGAATTAAAAGCTGTTGTTTTCTGCCTCGATGTTTCCAGCTTCAAAGAAATTCTATATCACTTGTTGTACAGACGATTATAGAGTTCATAAGGATGGCGACCATGAGAAGCATGCAGAAAACAACCCTAGGTCAGACTACCAACAGCATAGAGAAAATATGCATGGATCTAACTACCAACAACATGGAGAAAACATACATGGATCTAACTACCAACAACATGGAGAAAACATACATGGATCTAACTACCACCAACATGGAGAAAACATAAATGGATCTAAATACCACCAACATGGAGAAAACATACATGGATCTAACTACCAACAACATGGAGAAAACATACATGGATCTAACTACCAACAACATGGAGAAAACATACATGGATCTAACTACCAACAAGATGGAGAAAACATACATGGATCTAAATACCACCAACATGGAGAAAACATACATGGATCTAAATACCACCAACATGGAGAAAACATACATGGATCTAAATACCACCAACATGGAGAAAATATACATGGATCTAAATACCAACAACATGGAGATAACATACATGGATCTAAATACCAACAACATGGAGAAAACATACATGGATCTAAATATCAACAACATGGAGAAACATACATGGATCTAAATCTAACTACCAACGACATGGAGAAAACACGCATGGATCTAAATACCAACAACATGGAGAAAACATGCATGGATCTAAATGCCAACAACATGGAGAAAACATACATGGATCTAAATACCAACAATATGGAGGAAATACACATGGATCGAAATACCAACAACATGGAGGAAACATACATGGATCTAAATCTAACTACCAACAACATGGAGAAAACATACATGGATCTAACTACCAACAACATGGAGAAAACATACATGGATCTGAATACCAACAACATGGAGAAAACATACATGGATCTAAATCTAACTACCAACGACATGGAGAAAACATACATGGATCTAAATACCAACAACATGGAGAAAACATGCATGCGTCTAACTACCAACAACATGGAGAAAACATGCATGATAGAACTACCAACAACAAGGAGAAACATGCATGGATCTAACTACCAACAACGTGAGAAAACATGCATAGATCTAACTACCAACAACATGGAGAAAACATATATAGATCTAACTACCAACAACATGGAGAAAACATACATGGATCGAACTACCAACAACATGGAGAAAACATACATGGATCTAACTACCAACAACATGGAGAAAACATACATGGATCGAACTACCAACAACATGGAGAAAACAAGAACAAATCTATCTATGAGTAGCTTTATTCCTGAAAAAGCACACAGTATTAATGTGTCAGTTTATTCATTAAACCTACAGGACAAAGAAACAGAAAAAGACTTACATTAAATTTTTTTCACTAGCGCAAAGAACACAAAACAGAGATGTAACTTTCAGTGCCACAAAGAAAACAACCACTGATATAACTTTCAGTAACACAGAGAAGGCAACCACTGATATAACTTTCAATAACACAGAGAAGACAACCACTGATATAACTTTCAATAACACAGAGAAAACAACCACTGATATAACTTTCAGTAACACAGAGAAGGCAACCACTGATATAACTTTCAATAACACAGAGAAGGCAACCACTGATATAACTTTCAATAACACAGAGAAGACAACCACTGATATAACTTTCAGTAACACAGAGAAGACAACCACTGATATAACTTTCAATAACACAGAGAAGACAACCACTGATATAACTTTCAATAACACAGAGAAGACAACCACTGATATAACTTTCAAATAACACAGAAAAGGAAAGCATATTTTTAACTTTCAATAACACAATAAGACAAGCATATTTTCAACTTTCAATAACATTAATTCATTCATTCATTCCTTTGCATGTCCCTTGCGGAACTTTGCCTCCCAAACAGCACTCCTGTAGGCCTCTCGGTTGTGAGCAAGATGGCCTGCTGCTGCTGCATCCATTTCCAGATCATCAACGATGTCTTGCAGCCATCTTCGTTTCGGTCTTCCTCTTTTTCTTTTTCCCATTATGTATCCTTCCAATACGGTCTTCTCTAAATTATCATGACGTTTAATGTGGCCAAAATATTTAAGTTTTCTCTCAATAACACAGAGAAGAAAAGCGTATTTTTAAAACTTTCAATAACACAGAGAAGACAAACATATTTTTAACTTTCAATAACACAGAGAAGAAAAGCGTATTTTTAAAACTTTCAATAACACAGAGAAGACAAACATATTTTTAACTTTCAATAACACAGAGAAGAAAAGCGTATTTTTAAAACTTTCAATAACACAGAGAAGAAAAGCGTATTTTTAAAACTTTCAATAACACAGAGAGAAGACAAGCACAAGATCAAACTCATTAACATTAAAAAAAAAGAAAAGCATAAATAATAATGTTGAACAGCTGAAAGAAAGCAAAACATGTATCTATCGATGTATGTAGCTGCCACAACACCAGAACAAAAATCAATTATAAACGGAATCGTCAACAACGCACAGACGATGGATGAACTGTCTTCAGATTTCTCCCCTATATTTTGAACTAAGACTGAAAGCGTGTAATTTGTGGAAAACAATTTTTTTTTGTTTAAATCTTGCCATAAAATGCAACAACAAAAGATACTCCAGGACAGACACGCAATGCGAGAAAATTACTTATTTTTCAGATTTTTTTTTTTTTTTAATAATGAACTTGCAGCACGTCGTCAATCGCTTCATCCAACAACACTCCATCTACATTAAACCTTCACATGAAACGATGCAACAGAGAGAACGATTCCAGGCTTTATAAGGTCATGGGAGACATCTGGAAACTGTACAGGAACCCTCACAATAGTCTGGATGCTGTGCCACAGTAACATTCAACTCGTCGCAATGCATCGATCGAACAGACTTTATTTTCAAAATCCCCTCCGGGCTGGAGGGTTGAGTACTTTCAAATAAAGAGAGACGCCAGGCATTTTTAAAAAAGAGAGAACTTTTCTTCCCCTGTAATCTATCAGCAGGCATGGGACAAGGTCAAATCTTTAGTAGGTGAAATATGAAAAAAAAAAGATAATAGATATATTTTCAACATCAGCAGATTTATATATTTGTAGATTATTGTTCCTAGAATGGTGTACCACCTAAGTTTTGCATTGTTTTTGCCGATTGCGTGCAGTCTGCCGTGGAGTGTTGTTCTTATTATATGAAATTTACCAACAAGCTAAACTTCCCGTATACAAATCTGCCAGCGGGTTTATTCTTGTAATGTACATTACTATCAGGGAATTCTGGGGTATTGTAGGGGTATTTCTAAACGAAGTCTTGAAGTGTGTTATAATAGTCCTTTAACTGTGGTCTGACAAGGAGTGTTTTGGACTTGTTTGTTATACATTCAGAAATCCATGTATTATATTATCAATCAATCAAGTGCCGTGCCGCTTGGCCTAAGCGATCATTTCTCTCCACAATTCCCTGTCTTTAGACTTGATTATAAGATCCGCCGGTGACTTTCTCCCTAGCCACACTGACAACCCATCCAGTAACTTCTCTCTCTGTCTTCCTCTGTCTCTTCTTCCCTCAGTTTTTCCACTTGACACAATGTGTTCCAATTTTCCTCTTCTCAGAAAATGTCCTACAAATCTCGCTTCTTTGCCTTTGGTCTTTGCTGTAATTTGCCTGTTAACTCCAGCCTCTCTTAAGATTTCTTTGTTGGTTTTTTTAGCTGTCAGTGGTACCTTCAACATCCTTCTTATGAACCACATTTCCATATATACAAATGTGTTATAATTTTTCAATATTTCTTGGCCCACTAAAGAAACATTGTTCGCTTTATGTAGTCTGTGGCAGAGATGTTGCATATCTTAATGTAGTCTGTGACAGAGATGTTGCATATCTTAATGTAGTCTGTGGCAGAGATTTTGCATATCTTAATGTAGTCTATGACATGTTGCATGTCTTTATGTAGTCTGTGACAGAGATGTTGCATATCTTAACGTAGTCTGTGACAAAGATGTTGCATATCTTAATGTAGTCTGTGACAGATTTGTTGTGTCTATTCACATAGTATCTTTTAGAGTTGCTGCATTTCTTTATGTACTGTATAACAGAGATGTCGCATTTTTTTAATGTAATCTGTGACAAAATTGTAGTATTCCTTTATGTAGTCTGTGACAGTTGTAGAATACCTTTGCGTAGTCAATGCCACAGATGTAGAATTCCTCTGTGACAGTCTCTCAGAATTTTCGTGATCCTTTCTGGCAGTATGTGATGGAACTGTTTTATGTGAACATTTTTTTCTATGACATTTTTTCATGTTATGTGACAGAGTGGTATTTCTCCTTTGTATACAGTCTTCGACAATCAAACTCTTGGTTTACCTCGCCGTCATTTTCCTTTTTGTTAAAGATAAGGGCTGTTGAAGATGTGCAAAATGTAGCCTAGAGCGTACTTGAAGAATGTTTGCAAAGCGCCCAAAACATTTTACCTGAAAACAGCGGTAATTAACTGTTTATGTTTTACCTGAAGATAAAGTTATATCTATCTTTGATAACGTGAACGTTGTAGACTGTCCAGATATTTAACTTAACTGTTTTCTGTAGTGTACATAACAAAGAAGTGCATGAAAAAAAATCTCATTGCATTTGGTGTACACATTTAATGCATTCAACATCATCATCATCATCATCACGTGGCATGCCGGCCGGCGTGGGAGGTCATACCACTACACAAATCTCGGTCCTTAACATTCCTGATTGTCTCTGTTCCTGGTTTACTTCCATGCCACGATGTCTGAGCTTCTACCATCTATTCCCTCGCTCGTTCTCTGCCTCTCCTGCCTTCAGTTTTGCCCATTTTTAAAAAAATGTTTTTCAGTTTCTCTCCTCTCATCACATTCCCCAAGAATGATGCCTGCCTTTTCCTTATCTCTGTTATTATACTACGTTTTTCGCTAGCCTTTATCACTCACTGATCATTAATTATCTAGATTGTCCATGGGATCCTCATCGTTCTTCTCAGAAACTAGTACATTAAACAGACAAAAAAATTGCATTTAATATAGTTTGCTGTCATATATATATATATATATATATATATATAATTTTTTGTATTTTATATGTATTATATGTATTATATGTATTATATGTGTATATATATATATAAATATATATACATATATAAGCCCTTAGATTCCCATCCCCAATAGGATCAGTCAATCAGTCGTTTGCTTGTCTTTTGCGGAACGTTGCCTCCCTAACAGCACTTCTGTAGGCCTCTCGGTTGTAAGCAAGATGCCCTGCTGCTGATGCATCTATCTGCAGATCATCAACGATGTCTTGCAGCCATCTTCGCCTTGGTCTTCCTTTCTTTCTTTTTCCCCATTATGTATCCTTCCAAGACGGTTTTCTCTAAATTCTCGTGACGTTTAATATGTCCAAAATATTTAAGTTTTCTCTGTCTAATCCTCTTTACTACCCAGCCTTACTCAATACTAAGTTCTTGTAGTATACACTTATGATCACAAAGTAAAATATCAGCAGTAAAAAAGTTAAGAAATGAAATTACTGTCGTTACAAAATAAACCAAACTAAACCAAGCCTTATTATAATGACATAACGTCCATTCGAAAAAGAGCTTTCAATGAAAATGAGACTTTAATGAGAAACATCTTGTGCAGTGCGTCTCTGCTACCGAATACCACAGACTGCCCGTCCTGATAACGAAATTGTATCAGAGTCAGTGAATAGATCGATGCAAAAGATCACTAGAGGCAACGGGGATATGGTTTATTAGAAGAATGTTAGGAATACTGTGAAAGTAAAGATGACAAACAGGGAATGGTTAACAACAGCGAATGAAGAAAGAAATCTCGTTAAATCTATAAGGAGTAGTAAAAAAGTAAAGGTAACCCTGTCATGCCTTAGAGGTACATAGGGATATGGTGTTAGTGCCCATATTTTCCTTGACCTGTCAGCACACTAGAGGGTGATATGGTCAGTATCACGCCTGGCTGCCTTTTCCTTCCCCAACTCCAGAAGAAGTCGGGTACCCATTTCTACAGCTGGGTGACTGGGGTGCTGCCGGTCGGATTCGAACCCCCGATCTTCGCCATGAGAGACCAGTGCACTAACCACTTCGCCGCTCAGACACCCAAATCTATAAGGAGACCAACCAAAAAAAAAATATTCATTCGCCATATAATGACAAGGGGAGAAGACTCGACAACACCTTTACAACAGGGAAAATAAACAGGAAGAAAGGCAGAAAATGGCCAAGAGAGAAGATCATGGCGATCTACCGTGGTAGCATGTTTTTAAAAAATCTAGTAAGCACATGGACAACTTCAAGAATCAGGATCGGTGGAGAAGAATGATTGCCAAGGTCTATTAACAGGCTTATGATTGATAACGTCTATTAACAGATCTATGATTGACAAAGTCTATTAAAAGGCCTATGATTGCCAAATTCTATTAAAAGGCCTATGATTGCCAAAGTCTATTAAAAGGCCTATGATTGCCAAAGTCTATTAAAAGGCCTATGATTGACTAAGTCTATTAATAGGCCACCTGAAGATTATGACAACCTTCAAATATTCCGTTGTTTAAAATGGGCCATCTTGTACGTCAAAATCAGCCAGGCTGTTGTTTCACATGCTGTTGGTGTAAAAATGGCATTGGAGACTTTTAATCCAGGTATATTGTACATGATATAGCTGCATCATATGGATGCATCAGCAGCAGGCCATCTTGCTCACAACCGAGAGGCTTACAGGAGTCTGTTAGAGAGGCAATGTTCCACAAGGGACATGCAAATGAATGAATGAATGATATGGGTAGTTGAGCGATGAAGTGCCCCTTAATGTGCCCATTCTTTCTGAACATCTGACAGTCACGTGACCACCCAGGCTGCGTAACAGGAACGTGAAGAAGAGAAAGATAAAAGTCACGAAGAAAATGAACAGAAGGGATGACGATTGCTGCACAATAAATGCGACCTGATGATACGACAGACCCCCATACATATCCCAACAACTCTGCCACAGACAATGTAAAGGAAAACAACAACTATACCACAAACAGAAATTGAACAACTCTGTTACACATACAGACTACATAAAGGAATGCTGCATCTCTGCCAAAGATTACATTAAGGAATATTGCATCTCTGCCAAAGATTACATAAAGGAATATGTATCTCTGCCAAAGATTACATTAAGGAAATTGCATCTCTGCCAAAGATTACATTAAGGAATATTGCATCTCTGCCAAAGATTACATAAAGGAATATTGTATCTCTGCACCGACTCAGTCAGTCAGTCAGTCAGTCTGTCATTTGCATGTCCCTTGCGGAACTTTGCCTCTCTAACAGCTCTCATGTAGGCCTCTCGGTTGTAAACAAGATGACCTGCTGCTGATGCATCCATTTGCAGATCATCAACGATGTCTTGCAGTCATCTTCGCCTCGGTCTTCCTCTCTTTCTTTTTCCTATTATGTATTCTTCCAAGACGGTCTTCTCTAAATTATCATGACGTGCACAGACTATGTAATGAAATACCACATCTCTGCCATTACAAACCAACAGACAAAACAGACTTCTTGTACCGTTTCAGTTCCTAACAGATGGGGGAGAAAAAAAACACACAGAGCTTTTAGGCAGACAAACAGGTAAATGATACATTTGTTCTGTTGGCTTTTTGGCGTCTATATGCCTCCAGGTCAGTATACTTCATACGAGGTATTTAAGCAATCATTAATTTAGTGGAAATAGTTTTTCTTTGTCCCCCTTCGGTTTCACTTTCCTGTCAGTGCCTAGAATTGCGAAGTTTATTTTTATTTCCTCGATTTCAGTTTCACGAGTGCACCTAGATTTGTGAAGTTTTTTTTTTCCCTTCAATTTCAGTTTCATAAGTACAACCCAGAACTGCTAAGTTTTTGTTTTTTTTTTAAATTTCGATTTCATTTTCATGAGTGCACCTAGAAATGCGAATTCCCCCCCCCCCCCCCACTCCCACTCCCTCAATTTAAATATCATGAGTGCACCTAGAACTACAAAGTTCTTTTTTTCCCTTTCAATTTCAATTCCATGAGTGCACCTAGAACTGCAAAGTTCTATTTTTTTAATCCCTTCAATTTCAATTTCATAAGTACACTCAGAACTGCCAAGTTTTTTTTTCTTCCATTTCATATTCAAGAGTGCACCTAGAAGTTCGAGCTATAGATCTCAGCTGGTAACAGCGTGGGGATCCTGAATCATTCGTGTTATTTATATGTTGTTTATTCTGAAACAAAGTAGATTGCGAAATGTGAAAGAACAGAGAGCATTGGCTGGTAGTTCCGGGGACTTTATTTTTTTTCCCCATGGGAAAAGAAAATAATAACCTAAGTGCACTGTCCTCGCTGTGCTCATCCAACTAGAGTCCAGGATTCTGCTCCTAGCCACCCTCTTCCTGTTTTGTTTTGTTTTTTCTTCTCTCTCTCACATCTAATGTGTTTGCTTTCTAACTTTCAGAACTTAACTGTTAACGATTCTCTGACTGATCTATGCAAAACGCCTCGTTCCTCACGCCCTGAGATACTCTGAACCTCCTGTGGTCCTCTCGGGGATCTCGTGTGGTCCTTTCGGGGACCACGGGACTTAACGAGGACCACAGGCGTAAATTCAGTAGGATCACAGGGCGGTCGTGGTGGTAGAAGCGAACGAAGAAGAAGAAGAAGACGCCTCGTTCTTGCAAGCCACGAGCATATCATATAACCTGTACCAACACTGTAAAGACTGACAGACATACGAGTGTAACACTATGTTTCAAACATACGAGTAACATACACTGCCTCTCACATTATACCTTCAATATCTGCAAGTATATACACATTCACGCGTTCGTGGACACTCACGCTGGCATACACACGCGCATACCCACAGCCATTACATGTCCCTAACGCTATCACTTAGAGGGGCCATTATCCTTCAATCCTGGCTCTAATTCTGTTAGTTCTGTAAATGGCAGGAGATTTTCGGTGGCTATTTTCTTTTTTATATCTACTTAACACAAAACTGAACAACGGCATGGCGGGGTAAAACAGCAGTTTTAGGCGAATAACTGTGACACGAGAAGAAGACACAAGCCCAGAAGAGGATTTTGTACATAAAAGCGATGGAGATTTGCTGTGTTTTTTTTTTGGCCTTATCTCCTTGGAACTGTCACAATATAGGCTCTCTCTCTCTCTCTCTCTCTCTCTCTCTCTCTCTCTCTCTCTCTCTCTCCCTCCCTCTACAGCGAAGTCCCGGGCCAAGATCTTCTTGACGCCAGATAATGAAGTCAAACGGAGGCTGAGCTCCAGTCAACTTGTAGAATCCTCGCTGCGGACCCACAAAAAAAAAAATGTCTTCTTGATTGGTTCCAACGCTACCGATCCCTAGCACATGGGCAAGATTTAGATAGAAGAACACCCATTTACCATTTGGCTCCTCACTGTTTGATCAAGAAAAAGCAACTGCTTTATGTGTATGTGTGTGTTCTCTCCCTTCTCTGCCGTGAAGCATCACGGGAAGTTGGAATGGTGTCATGGCAACTCTGATTCACCCGCTTCCCTGATAATTGTCATATTCAGGCGAAACATGCAACTTTACACTAGCAAGAAATGTCAAATTCTGTGTGTCACGTGAAAAAACAGAAGGCGTCCCGTTTAATAGGATGAAGTTCAACTTTTTACCGCCCTATTAACTTGCCGGGGATTTTAATTGAAGTTAATATTTCAGTTTCACGTTCAAATCCCAGATCTGTTCTATTCTTCAAGGTCATGACATCAAATGGCTTCTTTTTTTTCCTCATTCTTATGAATCAATTTGTTAGTAATGCTGAACTCAAAAGATTCATTCAAAATCTTTTTCAAATCAAAGTCTAGTTGCAAACTGTGATATAACATAACCTCCTCATTCTCCTCCTTCTCTTCCTTATCCTCCTTCTTCTTCTTCTTCGTCGTCGTTAAGATCGTTGTTAGCCATCAGAAGAGTTTTGGTTACATTGGGCTGCTGCTATACGCCTTTCGGCCCAACACGTCTTACTTCAGGCTCGGCGCATTTTTAAGACCCGGGTTCACCTTCCAAGTGCGATGGCTGTCCACTTGTCCAGATTACTTAATGTTTCCAGAGGCGCCCCACGGAGGCATAATAGGGTCTTGGCCGACTGGCTTCATCAAACCTGACGCAAACTGTCAACTACGGGTCGCTGACAGTTATCTCATTCAACTTGACTAGGGCGTTTTCGCCCACACAAAGTAACCAGCGGCATTGTGAGGGCGAACGAAGAAGAAGAAGACATGAACTTCTGCTAGTCCGGGCGTTTGTGCCAATCAGACACCCGTAGAGCCAGCCACGATGAAAGCTGCTAGACAAGAGCATGCTGGCCGGCCTCCACAAATCTTTCAAAAGCTCTAAGACCAAAAGAGTCATCATTAAGTTAAAGCCGCTGCATCATTTATTCCACAATAACCGAGATATTTTAATCATTTCCACAGCCTTATCACGCGTGCTTTATGCACGTTTCTGTCCACGTTATGGGTTTTAACCACAATCAAAACTATGTATTTGCTTTGTCAGTTTCGCCACTTGCTCATAGTCTCAGTAATACTTACTATACCCACGATTTTTTTTCTCAGGGTATGTTAATATTTACTATACTTAGATTTATTTTTCTCGGGCTATGTTAACACTTAACTATATCCACGATTTATTTTCCCAGGTTATGTCAATACTGAACTATGCTCACGATTTATTTTCTCAGGCTATGTTCACAACTCCGTTTATTCTAATCACCATTATCTTTATTACTTCGCTAACATTCACAAGCATTATTAATTCTCTTTATATTTAGAACATTCACATTTGAAGCTTTATTTACTATACGCATGTCTGATAGTCTCCCACCGCGTGTTCGTCCCAAGTGCCGCCATATTATCTACCGTGGTCGCCATGTTTACCCCATCTATGTATATCCACGTCCAAACTGTTTACACAAGTCCCATTAGCAACGTTTCACCCATCCCTTCCCCCTACTCCACCAACCCCCCCCCTCCCCCACCCTCACCCCCTTCCTGTTTCCTGCGATATCCACGAGTCTGAAGTCAGTCTCACCAGAGACCTGTATCTGACAGAACCGTGAAAGGCGATTAAACAAAGGATTTTCCGCCATCGCCTGCAGTTTGACGTAGATAAACACGCCCCAGCGTAGAAACGGAAGGGATATCCACACAAAAATAAGAATCCAGGAAAGTTACGAGAAGAAAAAATATCCCGTTTGTCAGTCATGAATGACTTGGCGAAGCAAAGATGTGACGACTTAGAAATGAATTCTGTTTTTTTGCTTCACGAGTCCAACGCTTGTAAGGCATTTGATAAAGTGAGCCACACACAGAGAAATTATAGGAATGCTGGAAGACATCAACATAGATGGGAAATATCTCAAACTTATTAAAAAAAAACATATACTAGCAGCAATCAGCAGCAGTGAAAGCTGAGAACCAAATAGGAGCATTCCAAGACATTAATTTGGGAGTGTGTTCTATCTCCTGACCGCTTCTCCTTGTGCAGCGAAAACATAATGAGAAATATAGAGAGCATGCCAGGAATATCAGCTGGCGGGTACAACTTAAGATATGCAGACGACACAGTTATGATTGCTAAAAGTGAAGGGGAGCTACAGGCTCTTCTGGACACTGTGATTCGTGAAAGTAAAAATAAAGGTCTCAACCTGAACAAAAAGAAGACTGAAGTGATGGTCATTTCAAAGAAAAGAATACCACCAAAATGTAGCATTCCCATTGATGGCACAGGTCTGAAACAAGTTGATAGATTCAAGTACTTAGGAACGATTATAACAACTGATGGGAAATGTCATAATGAAATAAAAGGCAGACGTGCTCAGGCCAAGTCAATATTCCAGACAATGAGACACATCTTGTGCAAACAGATCCATATCAATGGAAACAAGATTCCGAGTACTTAAATGTTACATCGAGCAAATTTTGTTTTATGGATGTGAAGCATGGTCTATGAATAAGAGACTACAGCGAGAAATGGAGGCCGTGGAAATGTGGTTTATGAGAAGGATGCTGAAAGTACCATGGGCAGATAAGAAAACCAACGAAGTCATAAGAGAGGTTGGAGTTAACAAGCAAATTATAGCAAAGATCAGAGGCACACAAGCGAGATTTATAGGGCATTTCATGAGAAGAGGAAAATTGGAACACACTGTGGAAACTGGAAAAATTAAGGGAAGAAGAGACAGAGGAAGACAGACAGAGAGAGAAGGAAGTTACTGGATGGGCTGTCAGTGTGACTAGGAAGAAAGCCACCGACGGATCTCATAATCAAGGCAAAAGACAGGGAATTGTAGGGAGAAATGATCGCCTACGCCACGCGCCGTGGCATTTAGAATTCAGTCAATCAATCAAGTGCCGTTCCGCGTGGCGTAGGCGATCATTTCTCATAAGACTAATGGTTCGATGGTCTTCACATTCAACTGCACCTTGTTTCTTTGGTAGGGCAATGAAAACCGATTTCAAAAGGTCTGATGGGACATAGTTACTGTTATAGATGTCATTCAGCAATCTGGTTATTATTTCTGTGCTAAGCTCACCTAATGCTTCCAATTCTTCCTTGGTGAATTAGAAGTCCAAACTGTCACACACACACAGACACACAGAGTTCTACCAGTGTCGCAAGTGTGTGTGTGTGGAGGGGGGGGGAATTTCCTTTGAAACTGGGGGAAATACAGTGGCTAGCCTAGAGAGCAGTCATGATGACTTTTTAAATCTATCTCCCAAGCAGAACAACAACAACAACAACAACAACAACAAGAAAGCCTTTACCATAATAAAAACTAGAGTTTCCGAAAGAAAAACTGGGTGTTCATGAGAGGTTTTGGCTTTCCGAAAACGGCCGATTCGGAGAGATGGTCAAGGTAAGCATAACCTCGGGTGTAGTCACGGAAATGACCAGCGTGGAAGTATGTAGTGGGTAGATGAGACTGGTCAGTGCTATTTTCCGTCTGAGGCAATGGCCAGATAGAATGTTGTCTGGGGGGGGGGGCAGAGGGGGTGGTGGTTATCGTGGAATAACTGGGCTTGAAGCTGGTGAAGTGTTCTGTCATTTTGATGTGGGAAAATGATTGTTTCTTTGCAATGATCCCAAACACCCGAGCCAACCTCATATAGTGTAAGTCTTTTCTCTGTAAGCTGTTGTAAGTGTACCTTTGTGCGAGTTGTTGTAATTATACCCTTGTGTGAGTTGTTGTAAGTACACTTTTGTGCGACTTGCTGTAAGTATACCTTTGATGCGAGTAACTGTAAGTATATCTTTGTGCGAGCTGTTGTAAGTATACCTTTGTGTGCGTTATTGTAAGTATATACATTTTATGAGTTAGTGTAAGTGTTTGTTCTGAAATTTCCATGTTTAGTCACTAGAACTGTCTCGTGCTTGTGTTTCGTGGTAAATGTTCATAGTTAAAGAAAGTGTTAGTGAGAAGCGAGGGTGGATATGTACTTAACAGGTCACTGGCCATTGTGCGTGTGTTTTATTTTTAATGCAGTGAAATGGACAGTGCTCTTTGATGTGTTTCATAACCATTAATACGAAATAATATTTTTTTGTCCCTGCTGTTTTGTGTCGAGTTTACATGAAGTGAGTTGTTCCAGTCAGCTCATAAAGTTGTGATGTCGCATTCGTGTTTTGTCGTTTTAATTTGATGCCGCATTGACTATATATATATATAAGCATTGGGAACATAAGTAATTTCATTTGCCACAACCAATACCAGTTCTCCGTAAATCGCTAAAGACGCACTTCAAAAAAAGTGCAGTGCCAACTGGAAGATCATGGGTTCAATCCCGGGACCGGGAAAAAAAAAAGCAACAACTCACAAGACCTCTGGGAGTCATGACCCAGAAGGGCCCACCCCCCCCCCCCCCAGAGTGTCAGTAGTTTAAAGGGCCGAAACACTTGTCTGAGGGGGGGGGTGGTACTTCCTCTGATGATCTGAAGGAGTTGTGTTGTTGTTCCACTCTCTACGGTAGAGAGTTTCCTGCATGCATATATATATATATATATATATATATATTGACTAATAAGAATCGCAGTTATCATCCAGGAGTATGTGTGATTATGTTTTATAACTAATTAAAATTCAAACGGGACACAAGAGTAATGGTGACTGCTTTTCCGCGGTTTATTTCTTGAAAGTTTTTATTTATTTATTTTGCTTTTTTATGATCCAGGATATAAAAGTGAATATCTTTATTAACAAACACCAGACAATCACATGACGCGGTCACGACTGGATGATAACCAAAACAAGTTAAGGGACAAAACACATTTAAAACATATAAAATACATCGGTCAGTCAGTCATTTGCATGTCCCTTGCGGAACTTTGCCTTCCTAACAGCTCTCCTGTAGGTTTCTCGGTTGTGAGTAAGATGGCTTGCTGCTGATGCATCCATTTGCAGATTATCAACGATGTCTTGCAGCCATCTTCGCCTTGGTCTTCCTCTCTTTCTTTTTACCCATTATGTATCCTTCCAGTACTGCCTTCTCTAGGTTATCATGACGTTTAATGTGTCCAAAATATTTCAGTTTTCTCCGTTTAATCCTCTTTACTACCCAGCCTTCTTCAATATTAAGTTCTTGTAGTATGGATATATTTGTTCTTTTCTGTGTCCATGATATTTCAAGAATTCTTCTGTAGCACTTATATTCAAAGGCAGTTATGTGTTTCTTAGCTGTTTTGTTAAATGTCCAGGTCTCACAGGCGTATGTTGTGGTGGGAAAGATCATCATCATCAGGTGCCGTGCCGACTGGCGTTGGCTATTATGCTTCTGAAGAGTACACGATCCTTCATGCAGGCCATCAGCTCAGTTGGTGATCTCCTCTCACACCATCTAGTTAGACTGTCCAGTATAATTTCTCTTGGTCTTCCTCTTGATCTTCTTCCTTCTATTTTTCCTGTTATAATATTTTCAATGCCCCATCTTCTCATTTTTAAGAGTAATGTTCTAAGTGTACTACTCTATGGAAGTGAATACTGGAAAATCACCAAAACCATAGAGAAAAAGTTGTATTCTTTCCAGACTAAATGTTTATGAAGAATTAGAAAAATATTCTGGCCAAACACCATAAGAAATAACATCTTGTTGGCAGAAATGCAGATGAAGCCACTGACAACAATTATTGAGGAAAGACGCTGGCGATGGTTGGGACATGTGCTCCGAATGACTGACAACTCACTACCAAAAATAGCACTAAGATGGACACCACAGAGGAACAGAAGTAAGGGTAGACCAAAAGAGACATGGAGAAGAACAACGGATGTAGAGCAATAGAGGGCTCACCTGGGCAAGAGCAGAAAAAAAGGCGAAGGACAGGCATTTGTGGAAAACTCTTGCGGAAGCCCCATGTGCCCTGGGCACTTAAGGTTCAGAGAGAGAGAGAGAGAGAGAGAGAGAGATCTTCTCATTGCATATCCTATTAAAATACATTGTCTCCCTCTTACTTTTTTGACAGGATTTTTTTGTCTCTCCAGCTCTTCTCATACATTCTTCATTAGTTATTTTTGCTGTCCAGGGGATTCGCAACATTCTTCTAATAAACAACATTTATGCTGTTCCAATGATTTTTGTGCAGACCTACCTATTGTCCATGATTCACTTCCATATAACAAAATATGTTCAATATAGCATTTTAGGAATCGTTTTCTAACATTCATTGATAAGGGTGTGTTAGATAATATGTTTCTCATTCTCTGAAATGCAGTCTTTGCTTGGCCTATTCTGTTCCTAATTTCTGTTTTGCATTTCCCATCTGAAGTTATTACTGCTCCAAGGTATTTGAATTTCTGCACCTGCTTTAGAATAGTTCTGTTTAATTTTATACTGCATGTTGGTGGATTCTGTTTCTTAGATATAACCATAGTCTCTGTCTTTTTTATATTCAAAGTTAAGCCTTTCTGTTCACTTTCTTTGGCGACTTTATCCAAGAGATTTTGCAGGTCTTGTAGGTTCTCAGCTATCAGTACCGTGTCGTAAGCATACCGAAGGTTGTTAATATTGTATCCTCCAATTTTTGTGCTTAGTTCAGTGATGATTGTTCTTAGAATATTCTCGCTGTACAGAGAAAAAAAAGTCTGGAGATAGTACACATCTTTGTAACACTCCCTGTTTTATAGGTTGATATTTTCCAGTTCTTTTTAAAACTCGAATTGCTGCTTCTTGGTGCTAGTATAGATGTTTTACAATCCTCAAGTCTTTGCCGTCTATATTGATGTCTTCAAGCATTTTAATAATTTCATTATGTTTCCCCTTGTCGAATACCTTGGTGTAATCAATGAAGCATAAGTAGAGATCTTTCTATACTTCTAAAGCTCTTTCTGTTAGTGTTCGTAAAGCATAAATGGCATTGTGTGTTCTCTTTCCTTAAAAAAAATCCAAACTTTTCATTTGCTATTTCCATTTTTATCTTTGTCCTTGTTCTTCTCATAATTATTCTCAGAAGTAGCTTCGTTATGTGACATGACAGGCTGATAGTCCAGTGGTCATCACATTCCTTTGCACCTGGTTTCTTTGGTAGTGCCATAAGCGTGGATTTAAGCAAGTCACTGGGAATATAACCACTGCTGTAAATGTCATTCAGTAACTTGGTTATTATTTTCATTCCTATCTGCTCTACCGCCTCTATTTCTTCTATTGCTATACTATCAGGCCCAGTCGCTTTTCCTTTCTTCATGTGTTTGATGGCATCTATGATTTCATCTTCAAGTAGTGGTGGTCCATTACAGTTATCAATATATGGTGTTAATTCTGGTCTTTCTCCTCCATATTGCTCAACGATGTACTCTGTCCAACTGTCCACAATGTCTTCTTTTTCCATTAACATTTTACCTTCTTTCGATTTCAGGCATCCTGTGGTATATTTTGTTTTCCTCCCCGTGAGTTCACTAATTCGTTTGTGCATGTTTTTTTGCTGTCTTTGTTATGAGTCCTCTATTTGTCTGCACTATTTATTTATCCATACTTCCTTTGCTTCTCTGCATTTGTGTCTTATTTCTTTATTTATCTTGCTATATTTTTCATGTTTATTTTTACTCCTCCTCCTCTTGTTCATCAGTCCTAAGATGTCGTCTGTATTCCATTTATTTTTAGGGACTTCTGTTTTTTCGGTGGTATTATCTCCTTAACAGTTTGGTTGATAGAATCTCTTAACATTTCCCATTGTTCATCTATACTATTTATCTTTGCTGTTACATTGTATCTATTTGTTATAATAACTTTGTATTCTTCTCGCAGTTCTTGGTCATTTTTAAGGAGTTCTATATTCAGTTTGATATTTCTCACTTTTCTGCATGCGTTCTTTAGCTTTATTCTAATTTTTCCACAGAGTGGGCCATGGTCAATATTGCAGTCGGCTCCTGTCATGGTTTTGATTGTCAGTAATGCATTCCAGAATCGTTTGTTGATTAATACGTAGTCTATCTGGTTAAAAGTCTATTTGTCTGGGCTGCACCACGTTGCCAATCTTCGAGGATGTTGTTTAAACCAAGTGTTTCCTACAACCTGCTATGTATTCTTGCCCATTCAATTAATTTATAACCTCTGTCATTCCTCTCCCCCCAGTCCATAGTCACCAACGATGTCTGAATTTCTTCCTTTACCAACTTTGGTATTAAAATCTCCCATGACTATGGTAACTTCATGTGACTTTGTGTGCTTTAGGGGTGTCTCTATTTCATTATAAAATAGTTGTACATCTTCTTCAGAACTTTCAGATGTTGGAGCCTACACTTGTATGATATTTATGTTTATTGGTCGTCCTTTCAATTGGGCTAGCAGGACTCGGTCCGAGATGTTCAAATATCCTACAATTGTCCTTGCTGTTTGTTCGTCAAATATTATTCCTACTCCTCGTTCATGTTTCTCACTTCCTGAATATATTACTGTATTTTTATCAGAGTTCATCTTTCCTGCACCTGTCCATCTAACTTCACTCATTCCTAATATGTTGATATTCATCCTTTCCATTTCCCTCTTTACATTTTCTAATTTTCCAGCCTGGAATAAAGTTCTAACATTCCATGTTGTTATTTTGAACTTGTTAGTTTTGCCACCAGTAGCTTGATGACGATCTGGCCTCACCTGTGGCTCGTGAGCTGACCTACCGGACGAGGCTGTTCCAGAGGAACATCCATTAACGTCGTTCATGACAAATCTATTACTCTGAATAAGCATAATTGTTCTTGGGAGCTACAACAGTAGTTTCCCGTTGCCTTCTGCCGGTTTGTGTACGGACTCTCCGCTAGCCTTTGGACTCCCTGTCCTACCCGCAAGGCAGCAGGAGCGAGAGGTTTTAAGGCGGCTCTTACTCGCCTGGTATTCCCTTCACTGAGCACCTGAGGCACTTTATAGGAGTAATAGAGCCACCTACTACCCCACCTCGCTCTCTGAGTCTACCGCCAGTTGGTCCGCGCCTGCTTATTTGGGTAAATCCTTATTCACAGGGATCTTCCATATCTGGAGGACTTTCACCATCCGCCACCTGTGACGCGCTGGGTTGGGGATGATGGGAAAGATGCATGCCCTTAAAAATCTTATTTTTGAAGTTCTGTCTGTAAAACATATAGAGCACAAAAAAAATACTCTTCAGGAACTTTAAGAGCCAAACCATCCGATCAAAGCCATCATTAATGTCGTGTCCCATTCTAGGAAAAACTACATAGTGAAACATTCACGTGTTCCTTTCCTAACAACAACCATCTCAGCTCTACTGAAAGGGCAAATATCTCGCGCAGGTCGGTAACTACGATAAAAACTTTATAATTATTTGTAATTATCATTATAAACTTGTTTGTAATAGATTGCTGTGAACATTAATGGAGGTATGACGACATTCTTGTAGGGCTGTGAATATTCATGGAGGGCTATGATATTCACTGAGGTGAACATTAATGGAGGGCTGACAACATTAATAGAGGGTTATGATATTCACTGAGGTGAACATTCATGGAGGGCTGTGATATTCATTGAGATGAACATTAATGGATGGCTGTGATATTCACGGAGGTGAACATTCATGGGGGGGGGGCGCTATGATATTCACTTAGGTGAACATTCATGAAGGGCTATGATATTCACTGAGGTGAACATTCGTGGAGGGTTAGGAACATTCATGAAGGACTATGACATTCATGGAGGTGAATATTTTTGGATGACTGTGAACATTCACTGAGGTGAACATTCATGGAGGTCTATGGCATTCACTGAGGTGAACATTCATCGATGGTATAAACATTCATGGAGGGTTATGAACATTTATGGAGGGCTATGAACATTCATGTAGGTCTATGAACATTCATGGAGGTCTAGGAACATTCATTGAGGTCTAGGAACATTCATGGAGGTCTAGGAACATTCATGGAGGTTTAGGAACATTCATGGAGGTCTAGGAACATTCGTGGAGGTCTAGGAACATTCATGGAGGTCTAGGAACATTCATGGAGGGCTATGACATTCACTGAGGTGAACATTAATGGAGGGTTATGTCATTCACTGAGATGAACATTCATAGAGGGCTATTAACATTCATGGAGCGCTATGACATTTACTGAAGTGAATATTCATGAAGGGCTATTAACATTCGTAGAGGACTATGAACATTTACTGAAGTGAATATTCATGGTGGGCTATTAGCATTCATAGAGTTAATAAAGCTGCTGACAACGCCGAGAACGAAAGACATTCTGAAGCAATAAATCAGACGATATTGACGAGAAACTCCTGGAACTGGATGAAATATGAAAACAAAAAAAATATAATAATAAATTTTAAAAAATAATTAAAACAACACGAAAAAATACAGGAAACTAAATTTTACCTTAATCATAGACGCATCACCGGAGAATGAAAAACTCATAACATGTGATGGAACCTAATATTATTTAATAGATGTAGCACGACAAAAAAGGACGAGAAAAAAAATGCTATTTTTTTTTTTTTTTTACTTTAGGCTATTCCTTCGATTTCCCGCTCCACGCACATACGTCACAACAACGGAATATAATATTTAGAAAATGAGAAAGAAACGAAAGAAATAATTATGGCTGTTTGAAACTGGATTAGCCACCCTTTGCTCACTCTCCGCACATTTTATCCCTGTATAAAGTGCTTCAGGCAGTTCCTAATTAATCTGGAGACAAGAGTCGAAGCATGAATTCCAAAAAGAAAAAGAAAAGGAGGCTATGAAAGGTGCCAAGTGGAAGAAAATATGAGAATCTTTAATCAGATACCCAGGAATTGTTACATAAAAACCAGACACATTCTCAAATTCGAAGAATAATAAGTACGGTAATTTTAAGGGTCGTTTCCCTTCAGCCTTGTGGCGTTTTGTTGTTCAGGCTCAGACAGTGTTAAACAGTTACATTCTAGTCACATTCAAGTCACTTTTACAGTAACATTCTAGTCATTGTCATTCTTGTGTTTCCTATTTTTTGGAGTATGCCACTGAGATAAGTTTCTCGTTTAGTTATATGTTTTGTCTTGTTTGTGTATGTAATTCTCGAAAAAGGCTCACGCCGAAATATTGGATGTTGTATGTTTTTCATTTATACACTCTCGTCTTACTCTCATACTTTCTATTCGCTTTTTTTCTCACTTACTCACTTCTTCTGCCGCCTTGTAAAACTGTACCATGCACCTCTATCTACCTTTATTACTTGAACCGGCTTTACTGCAGTCGTCATCCCTTTTATCTAGTCACTGTCAGAGTCACATTTACTCCTACAGTCACCTTACATCTACGTGGTTAGTTAATATCTACATTTACATCTATTCTCGTATTCTAACCTTTCTCGTTTATTCTTTCACATTATTGATGATTATAATTTTTAAAACACAAACTACACTAATTAATGTAGCTTCAGTATTGATTCCTATCAATATTAAGCTAAACACCACCAATATCAATACTACCTATCAATATTAAGCTAAACAACACCAGTATCAATACTACCTATCAATATTAAGCTAAACAGCACCAATATCAATACTACCTATCAATATTAAGCTAAACAACACCAATATCAATACTACCCTATCAATATTAAGCTAAACAACACCAGTATCAATACTACCTATCAATATTAAGCTAAACAACACCAATATCAATACTACCTATCAATATTAAGCTAAACAACACCAGTATCAATACTACCTATCAATATTAAGCTAAACAACACCAATATCAATACTACCTATCAATATTAAGCTAAACAACACCAATATCAATACTACCTATCAATATTAAGCTAAACAACACCAGTATCAATACTACCTATCAATATTAAGCTAAACAACACCAATATCAATACTACCTATCAATATTAAGCTAAACAACACCAATATCAATACTACCTATCAATATTAAGCTAAACAACACCAATATCAATACTACCTATCAATATTAAGCTAAACAGCACCAGCAGCAGACGTGGAACACAATATAACTAAACAAATGCCAGGTTCCCAATGCGACCTGAACAGCGGTTTCTCATCTTGAAAACAGGACGCTTCCAAACCTGGAAAGGTCAGTGGAAAGACGGGCGGGGAAGGGAAGAGATTTAAAAACCCAGCCTACACACTCATCGGCAACCGCTCTAGTTAAGCGACCATTAATCCATCAGCCTTGAAGTATCTCCTTCCGGTTCACTTGTCGAAAGCGGACATTGAGAACCCGGTATATACGCTGTAATTGACAGTTTAATTGATTGTTTGCTTTTAGCAGACAAAAGTCGTGGTGATAAGCACAGGCATAATCTATACATACACAATTGTCGTTAGAATAAACAGTGAAAACTTTGTCCGTGCTGAAACATCCCTTGCGTTGTACACGTGGTAAACGGTGATGAAAAACAAGGAAGTGGAAATCAATGGGAAAAAACTAGACGCACTTTCCAACAGAAATGAAACAAATCATTTATTCCCAAACATATAACGCAGCAAATGAAAGCCGAATGTTGTCAAGTGTTATAGCCACTCACACAAACTGATCGATGGCCCAGAAACATGGACTTTAAGCAAGAAAATACAGGCCCTTGGGGAAAAAAAAAAGAATATACGTTTGTAAAAGAACATTTCTTTTATAAGAATATCGTGACAAATTATACTTAAAAGAGACTTAATGACAACAAGAAAATAACAAAATAAGACACATTCAAAACATTATGTATATATCACAAGGCAAAATAAAATGTTGAAAAACATGACGGTTTCTTAAAGGAAGAGCAGGCATAGGACAATGTGCAGGTGGATGTGCTACATAAAGAGACTGTAAGGAAAGAGGTGTGTCAGATGCGTCGTGAAAGCAAGAAACAGACTAACTCGCCCGTGGAGACGGCGTAGAATACAAATGATGATCATATTCAAAGAGACAGTAGTCAAGAGAAGAAGCTACCACTGTATGGAGACAGAAGAAGGAAAAGACAGGTACCCCTACAATTTAGTTATTTAGTTCAGCAGAAAACAGACTATAGTTTTCAAGTTCCGAACAGGACATTGCAGACCATGGCCTGAAGACATTGTAGACCACGGCCTGTCCATAGAAACTGAATGTTGCTATATGATCTCTCTGCACGTGCTAAAAGGTCTTCATGCAGGACCCTCCTACCTCTCTCTCCATCTCTCTCTCTCTCTCTCTCTCTCTCTCTCTCTCTCTCTGACGGGCCTACGTGCCCAATTCTCTACTCTTCGAAAATGAAGTGTGTTCGCTCGTTTTCTCTCGCTTTCTCTCTATTCGGCCTGACTTGGTCCCAAGATAAAAGCATGGATAGAAAACACACACACTCACATACACACAAGAATTTCCTGCTGATGATGAGATTCATGGACGCAAGCCTCTCCTTATCTAAATCACAGGTTCTTAACCTATTTTTGGTCGTGGACCCCCATTTCCCACTTGAGAAAGCAGTGGATCTCCCCACCCCCTTCCGGTCTGAGAACAGCAGTGGACCCCCTTTCAGGCCTGAGAACAGCAGTGGACCCCCTTTCAGCCCTGAGAACAGCAGTGGACCCCCTTTCAGGCCTGAGAACAGCAGTGGACCCCTTTTCCGGCCCGAGAACAGCCGTGAACCTTCATTAAAAATAAAGCCGTAAATAGAAAATAGATGCTAAGATTTTTTTTTTTAATCGAGTCAATCCATTTGTTGATCCATGGACCCCCCAAAATCCTCTGTGGACCCTAGGTTCAGAGCCATCGGCCTAACAAGTTATGGATTTTACGAAAGGTGTCTCTTTAAGAACTGCACGAATTTCTTCGATAGCAAGTTATACTGTATTACTTCCCTCTTCACATTACATTACACTTATCCTTCTTTCATTTTACAGAGAACTTTTCTAATCATATTTCGTGGGACTTCTTCCCCAAGTGCTCTCTCTTTCTCTCTCTCTCTCTCTCTCTCTCTCTCTCTCTCTCTCTCTTTCTCTCTCTTTGAAACGCTATACATGACTTCTCCCTCTAATATATTATACCTGACTTCCCTCTCTAACATATTACACATGACTCCTTCCTCTAACATATTACACATGACTCCTTCCTATAACATATTATACATGACTCCTTTCACTAACGTATTACACATGGATCCTTCCTCTAACATATTACACATGAACTTTTCCCTCTAAAATATTACACATGACCTCCTCCCTTAGACGTATTACTAATGACCTTCTCTCATATTACAAATGGCCTCTTCCCCTCCCCCCCCCCTCCAGGAATTTTATATATGACTTCTCTCCCTATCAGTTTGCAAAGACTTCTCCTCTATCATATCACATGGACAAGTGCATGTTTGAATTAAGAGTAACTAGATATCTTAGCACAGACAAGGTCTGTAATCAATGATCAGTATCTATGGTTCGTAAGTTGATTAGGTTCATTCTGAACCTCAATGGTAGATGCACATAAAGTTTTTTTAAGTTCTTTCTCGAAGTTGTTACAGATGAAAGGAAGATTCCGGCAGCGATATCGATCGTAGTTTTTTTTCGTAGTTTGTATTTATTTTCTTTTGCACTGGCATACATTACCTGAGAAAAGAATTGCCTTGAAACATCTTTTGATGTTGTTTTCAGATCATATGATGTTTCTTTAGGTGGCCTGTTATTGCCGTGAAGTCGTTTGATGTTGTCTTAAAGTCTTTTGATGTTGTCTTGAGGTCGTTTAATATTGTTCTGAGGTGGCTTGGCGCTGTCTTGAGGTCAAGTGATGTTGTCATGAGGTCGTTTGACGTTGTCATGAGGAAGCTTGTTATTGTCATGAGGTCACCTGATGTTGTCTTGAGGTCAAGTGATGTTGCCTTGTAAATTATATCTTGTTCGCTGCTTTAGGTTTCACGTACCATCTGTTATACTGTGTGCATGTTTGAGTGTGTATGTGCGTGAGTGTATATGGAGTGCTAATATTTTCTTGTAGAGCTATAAACGTGGATTTAAGCAAGTCACTGGGAATATAACCACTGCTGTAAATGTCATTCAGTAACTTTGTTATTATTTTTATTCCTGTCTCCTCTAGTACTTCTATTTCTTCTATTGTTATATTATCAGGCCCAGTCGCTTTTCCTTTCTTCATGTGTTTGGTGGCATCTATGATTTCATCTTCAAGTATTGGCGGTCCACCACAGTTTTCAGTATCTAACGTTAATTCTGGTCTTTCTCCTCCATATAGCTCACCGATATACTCTGTCCACCTGTCCACAATGTCTTCTTTTCCCATTAACATTTTACCTTCTTTTGATTTCAGGCATCCTGTGGTATATTTTGTTTTCCTGCCTGTGAGTTCACTAATTCGTTTGTGCATGTTTTTGCTGTCTTTATTATGAGTCCTCTATCTGTCTGCACTGTTCATTTAACCACACTTCTTTTACTTCTCTGCATTTGTGTCTTATTTCTTTATTTATCTTGCTATATTTTTCTTGGTTATTTTTACTCCTCCTCTTGTTCAACTGTCCTAAGATATCGTCTGTCATCCATTTATTTTTAGAGGCTTCTTTTTTCGGTGGTATTATCTCCTTAACAGTTTGGTGGATAAAATTTCTTAACATTGCCCATTGTTCATCTATACTGTTTATCTTTGCTGTTACATTGTATCTATTTGTTATAATAACTGTGTATTATTCTCGCAGCTCTTGGTCATTTTTAAGGAGTTCTGTATTCAGTTTGATGTTTCTCACTTTTTTTGCATGCTTTCTTTAGCTTTATTCTAATTTTTCCACAGAGTGGGTCATGGTCACTATTGCAGTCAGCTCCTGGCATGGTTTTTTTTTGTTTTTGTCAGTAATGCATTCCAGAATCGTTTGTTGATTAATACGTAGTCTATCTGGTTAAAAGTCTATTTGTCTGGGCTGTACCACTTTGCCAATCTTCGGGGATGTTGTTTAAACCAGGTGTTTCCTACAACCTGCTGTGTACTCTTGCTCATTCAATTTTTTTACTATATCTGTCATTCCTCTCCCCCCCCAGTCCATAGTCACCAACGATGTCTGAAGTTCTTCATTTACCAACTTTGGCATTAAAATCTCCCATGACTATAGTAACTTCATGTGACTTTGTGTGTTTTAGGAGTGCCTCTATTTCATTATAAAATAGCTGTACATCTTCTTCAGAACTTTCAAATGTTGGAGCGTACACTTGTATGATATTTATGTTTATTGGTCGTCCTTTCAGTTGGGCTAGCAGTACTCGGTCCTGTATTTTCTTGTTGTCTCTAAACATCAAGTGAGGTGCAGATTTACTATTTTTGACATCTCCGTGTTTTATTTGAAAATTAATAATTGTTTCACATTTTCTCTCCCTTTTTACAGCATGTCTGCCACATTTATTGATTTATTCGTTAATGTTAAAACCATTATTTTTAAAAAACGTATAAATATACTCGTCTTGTGCTTTGTCGTCCCAGAATACATGTAGATCTAGCTTTTTCTTATTCCTACTGCTGCATGGCTGGGTGCTCTCATCTAACATGGAATGATGGCTTTAAGAATACTGTTGATGATAGCTGACGATAATATCACAGTATCATGGATAGTCAAACTACACCATCGTTAGAATTCATCCTTATATATATATATATTAAATATATATATATATATATATTCATTCATTCATTTGCATGTCCCTTGCGGAACTTTGCCTCCCTAACAGCACAACTTTGCCTCCCTAACAGCACAACTTTGCCTCCCTAACAGCACTGTTGTAGGCCTCTCGGTTGTGAGCAAGATGGTCTGCTGCTGTTGCATCCATTTGCATATCGTCAACGATATCTTGCAGCTATCTTCGTTTTGGTCTTCCTCTTTTTCTTTTTCCCATTATGTATCCTTCCAATACGGTCTTCTTTAAATTATAATGTGTCCAAAATATTTAAGTTTTCTCTCTTTAATCCTCTTTTACTAGTCAGCCTTCTTCAATATTAAGCTCTTGTAGTGTAGATATATTTGTTCTTTTTTGTGTCCACGATATTTGGAGAACTCTTCTGTAGCATTTACATTCAAAGGCATTTATGTGTTTCTCAGCTGTTTTGTTAAGTGTCCAGGTCTCACAGGCATATGTTGCGATGGGAAAGATGCATGCCCTTAAAAATCTTATTTTTGTGGTTCTGTCTGCTCCTCTCCACAGATTCTTTATTTATTTTACTTTCTGAAGAGCGATAGAAGTCCTCCTGTTAATTTCCCTCATTGTATCTCCATTGTTAGTATATATATAAAAGGTATAGCGGACCTGTTTTTCCAAGTGCTTCCAATGTATTCTGTGTTTACCGCGGCTGGAATTCACAGTATTTATTCAACAGCCTGTTTTATTCCGTGCAGCATCCACAGGAAGAGAGCCAGCGTCTTGCCCAGATACTGGTCCACGCTATCAGCACAGCGGATATCGCACATCTTTTGGTCAAACAACACATCCAGAGCAGTGATTCCGCGTTCCACGACCCAAATTTCCAAGCCACGAATATGGCGGCATGTCTCCGTGACAAACATAATCTTGGATCTCTTCTTCTTCCCTTTCAGTCATAGCCATTAATAAACATTGGTAGCATCAGAAACTGTAATATCTGTATAACAACAACAGCAACCAGATCTTTGATTATGCCCTTATCAGCAAAGCAATTCACGCTCAAACGAAACTGAAGCTGATGGGACTCGACAGACTGATAAGATCAGAGCAGTTCCAAGGCCTCACAAGCTCCTGTTTCCCAGAATCGCGTCTGGAATAATGATTCTGATATCTGAGATAACTGATTGCTATGTTTGGAGTTCTTGATTTCAACATATAATCAAAGTATTTAACTGATTAGCTAAGATAATCGGATATATTCATGCACACATGACTGAACTGTTTATGGCTGACTTTAACAATGACAAAAACAGTTGTGTTATAGTTCTAAGTTTGATTATAAGAAATGAGGAAAATTTAAACAGCGTACTACGAGCTATAAACAACAGCTAAACTATACAGGAAATGAAAATGTGGACACACACTCTCTCTTCTTTCTCACCTCTCTGTCTCCTCTCTCTCTCTTCTCTCTCTCCTCTCTCTCCTCTCTTTCTCTCTCCTCTCTTTCTCTCTCCTCTCTCCCCTCTCTCTCTTCTCTTTCTCTCTCCTATCTCTCCTCTCTCTCTCTCTCTCTCTCTCTATCAAGGTCCCTGCCGATAGACGTAGGATATCATGTCCTTCCATAACCCTCGATCCCTTGTGCGTATCAACAGGCTTGTCACTGAGTATTTCCCGTGCCAGGATGCCAAACCATCAGACATCTTTTCTCTCCGTCTACCTCTGTCTCTTCTACCTGTTGCCATTAAGTGCTCTAGTCCGCCTCTCCTTCAAATATGCCCCCCCCCCCCCCACAAATTTGTATTGTTGTTTTCTGATCTTCATTAACATTCTAGAAAAAAAAAGAAATTCTTTATTCAAAGACTAGAAAAAAGGACGAAATATACAACAAGACCATTCAGTTTCGTCCGATGACTGGCCATTCAAAACTACAGAATGTCTCTCGCAAACCAATGGGAGCAAAAATAAGTCAGAATCTGAACTACCAGTCGGTGGCTGAGACAGTGGGGAAAGTCCCTGGGGAGGAAATTCAAGTGCAAGGAGGGGAGTTTTACTACCGGTAAAGAATGTCAGTCAGTCAGTCATTTGCATGTCCCTTGCGGAACTTTGCCTCCCTAACAGCTCTCCTGTACGCAAGATGTAAGCAAGATGACCTGTTGCTGATACGTCCATTCGCAGATCATCAACGATTTCTTGCAGCCAGCTTCGCCTTGGCCTTCCTCTCTTTCTTTTTTCCCATTATGTACCCTTCCAAGATTGTCTTCTCTAAATTATCATGATATGTCCAAAATATTTAAGTTTCCTCTGTTTAATCTGTTTGTGAAAATCCTTTCTGGATGATGGGGGAGGATTGGGGGCAGTCTGGGTTGAAATGGAAGAACTGAGAACCACCGTACCACAGAAATATCCGGTTGAAGCATATACACGTCATCTAACAACGACGGCGCATGCCTAGACTTGAGATATGCGTGTAAGCCAGGATGCGGTTATCAACTTTTTGCCATATCGCCACACTGGTATTTAAAAAAAATAGTACTGAAATTTCGTTACATTTGTCTGATATTCTGAAAACCTAACTCATGACAAAAAAATCACTAAATAATATTGAAAGGATTGTTTCCAAATTCCCTTGTCAGATCTACGAATCCTTCGCAGCACATCTATGCCCTGCGGCGCACCAGTCTGATGAGTGATGGAAATTACTGCAAACAAAAATATGGAGACCCTTAAGAACATCGCCATGGAGACGGGGCTCCAGATTTAGCACGAGCCCTAAACCCTAAATGCTGAAGAATGAAGATAAGTCGGGCATTAAAAGAACAGTTCATTCCTGATAACAAAAAAGTGTTGAAATTGTTTTTTTCTTAATACTGTGAAAAGAGGTACCCCTTATGACATCGTAAACCGGGCTCTCGTAAACCAGGAGCTGATCACCGAGCAAGTCCAAACTGTGTACGATCCGTCATGCAGATTTAACATTTAAAAGTAATATATGATCAGCTAGACAAACCTTATAGTGTATATACATGTACAAAGACATACACATTTATATGCTTTATTTCGTCCCATATAAGACGCATGTAGAAAAAAAAAAGAACTGCCCCATACGTCACCCTGCGTTCTATACCCTGAAATTATGTTTGGACAGGCACTGAGACAGAGGTTAGCCGTGCTGGACTAACAGCTGAACGCCCATGATTAGGGAAATCAGTCTCCCTACGACACTAAATTACGATATACGTGATTATAAACGAATAAAGAACGATTAGAAATAAAAGTAATGATTACAACAAAAAAATTAATATTAAAACAACACAGAACGAAGGAAGAAACTTTATTTTCACAGAGTGTGTGTGTGTTTTTTTTAATGGACGCACAGGCCCGTATCTAACACCTTAACAAGGATGTACAATGGTTGCATCGTTAACCTCCCAGGTATATGGTACGAATTGTCTGTGGTAAGCAGTTATGTTTATAAACCCTTGGTAAAATATTTATGGAGCATTGGTAAAATGTTTATAAACCCTTGGTAAAATGTTTATAAAGGCTTGGTAAAATGTTTATAAAGCCTTGGTAAAATGTTTATAAAGCCTTGGTAAAATGTTCATAAACCCTTGGTAAAATGTTTATAAAGCCTTGGTAAAATGTTTATAAACCCGTGGTAATATGTTTGTAAAGCCTTGGTAAAATGTTTATAAAGCCGTGATAAAAAGTTTATAAAGCATTAGTAAAATGGTTATAAAGCATTAGTAAAATGTTTATAAAGCCTTGGTAACATTTTTATAAATCCTTGGTAACATTTTTCTAAAGCTTGGTAAAATGTTTATAAGGCTTTGGTAAAATGTTTATAAAGCGTTGGTAAAATGTTTATAAGGCTTTGGTAAAATGTTTATAAAGCGTTGGTAAAATGTTTATAAACCCTTGGTAAAATATTTATAAGGCCTTGGTAAAATGTTTGTAAGGCCTTGGTAAAATGTTTACAAACCCTTGGTGAAATGTTTATAAAGCCTTGGTAAAATGTTTAAAACGTCAAACACAAGAGTACAGCAGTATTATCTTTTAAATAAACCTTGCTAGATGTATTAAAAAGGTAACTAAATGTGATGTTATTCATAACAAAATGGCCATAAAAGGTAAACGAAATGGCACTTATTGCTTTGTACAAAGAAAAAAAAGTATATATATGAATAATTATTAAAATGCTACTGAAGAGCGCTATTGTTGCGACTTGTCTACAATCACAGGTTTTGTTGTTGTTGTTGTTGTTGTTGTTGTTGTTGTTGTTATTGTTGTCATTGTTACGATATTCATGGAAAATACGGCGTTTTTACTTTTTTTCCCATTACAAAATATAGTTGCGTCTTATATGGGGCGAACTACGACATATCTGTCTAACATATATATATAGTCTAACATTGCGCAAGAAGAGCATATTACTAAGTCCAACAATCCAGCAGTGCACCCTGACAGCCCAGCTGAGAGACGAACACACAGCAAGAGATAACACGAGGTTTGAAAAGAAAAAAAAAACCAAAAAACCTAAACAAATATACGTCAGGATTCCTACAAATAGACAAAGCCGGTATCAGCGATCGAATCAAAAGCTGAACATAAAGATCCAAGGTGGTACAGTTTGGTTCAATATTAAAACTTGTCACCAGGTTGGGTTGGTGGACTACGTTGCAGTATTGATTGTGTCCCCGTCCCCCCCCCCCCCCCCCCCGGGCGTTTCGCTCTTTTCCGCCTAACAAAGTTAATTGTCTCCCGTTGCTTCAGCTTGCTTTGCTCCCCTGGCTACGCAAGGGCTCACCATACCGTCAGCAGAGTCTGCAAAAGTCTATGACGAAAAACCTAATAATAATGGCCGATATCGACGAGGTTATGGTTTGTGTTTTATGGGTTACGGTTTTCAGTGGACAATGTTTGTGCATGTAGGCATGTGACTGGTCACGTGAGCTTTGGAATAGCGCCATATTTTCCAGACTGGCTGTCTCCGCCCAGCTGGCATTAACAATAAAATTCAGTTTTCTTTAAACTGCTTTACATTTCCATCTAATGGCTGTCTCTTTCTGTTTCTGCTATTCATTGCTCAACTTTTTTGTGCGTGTGTGTCTTAGCTTCACTCACTCTGCTGCATTGTCTCTTTCTTGTCCCAGGCGTTTTAAGCCTATTCTTCTGTAGCCACTAGAAGGCTTTGATAGATTCCTTGTCTAGACATCCTAAACGAGCAGTCTTGTCCTCTCAGTGTTCTTTATTCTTTCTGGACCTTCCTTTATCCATCCCTCCCCATATTATCTTCTCACTTTCGCCATCTGCGCCAGCTGGCCGGCTTTTGTTCAGTATCAAATGGGAGCAAGCTGAGACCACCTAGGGCATAGACGCCATGTTGTTTACCACACGGTATCCTTTCTATCTTCCCTTTACCTCATCCCTCAGTCAATTACTTGCTTCCACTTTGTGCTTACCTACGCCTGTATAGGAGCATTTTGTGCCCGTCTCTCTTACAAGCAGGGTATCAAAACGGCTTTAACGTTTCATCTATTTTTTCCTCCGCGCTTTTATCTATTGTGCTGTTTTTATGTCTGATCCTTTTAAAAAAGGCTTTTTGAAGAAATATTGGGTTGTTGAATGTTCTTCATTTATACGTGCTCATCCTACTTTCTGTCATTCCGTGTTCCTGCCAATTTTCCTAACTCTTTCTATCGAAGTCCAATACATAGAGCCCTAATGAGAGAAAGATCTAGCCCTGGTACATCGCTCCAGGGACCAAACGGCTTCGCTTGTTCTAAAGGAGAACACAGTGAGGTTTCAACTTGGTGCAGAGGGGCGCTGTGTGTGTATATATATATATACATACACACACAGCGCCCCTCCGCATATATATACATATATATATATATATATATATATATCCATTGATGCAGTTAGTGACAAATACGCATATAACACGCTGCAGATGGCAGAAATCCTAAAAGATGCAAACAGAAAGAATCTATAAATACGAACATAGAAGAGAAAGTGTGCTGGGAAGTCCAAGGTCGTGGTAAACAGAAGCGAGCAATGAAAAACTGTAAACATAAAAATGAACGGAGAAATACTTTTTAATACTTTTTATTTAAAAAAAAGCGCCATATACATACACAGAGACGTTGTGACATAGCATTCCTGCTTAGGATTTAAGAACTGAGCCTCGAATGTAGTATGTCAGCTGAGTACGACGTGGTACAGACACAGGACGAAATGCTGTTCAGCACGAGGCTAGTGTTATGGGCTACTACATACTGATTTGGTACATTAAAGAGAGTATCGGAGCAGCAGCGGACACGCACTGAGTATGATGATGATGAGCGTTAGCTTTCTAATATGAAACAACTTTTATATAAGTCAGAAATGAAAGAGACATCTGATATTACGTCTACATCAGACTTTTAACTCCCACATTCTTTCCGCTAATACAACTTGTTCTGTTCTAATCAGTGACAAGCAAAGCTGTCCAGCATAGTGACGAACTATAACCAGTCCAGAACCTGGTTCATTTCCAGACAGCGACGAACTATAACCAGTCGAGACCCTGGCTCATTTCCACTCAGCGACGAACCATAACCAGTCCTTAATTGGCCCATGGTTTATTTCCTCTCGGCATCAAACAAACCACGTAGGACTCGGAATGAAAACTTTAGCTATGGTGGAGCTCAACAACAAGGCTTTCATGGCAGCAAAGCTGGGAGTAATGCTATATCAATCTGTCTCATACGCCCCAAATAAAACAATGACTGGCATTACACTGGCTCGCATCGCCACTGATCTAAAGATCAAAGTTCTCGGGAGCATAGATTTCAGAATTACAGCCACATCAGCAACCTTTTATCCGTCGACTAGTCCTCACTCACACAGCTTTGTTCAAGCACAATATTAACTCTCCCGTGAAACTCACAATTCGTTTTTATTACTCCCCTTTCTCTCACTACCCCCATTTCGGCCTTCAAGAACTTCTAGAAAAATGATGCAATGCAGCCTCACTGTTTCTCTTACTATTTTGTTTAAATCCCAATTCGTCATCATTATCCCTTCCTCACTTATCAGACTCTCCCACCAGGACCTGGATATGATCCCGAGGTTATCCTCGTTCTGCTACAGTCGCGATAGGGAGGTTTTGTGTGGAAGAAATATGTGACTGGTGCTGGGAAAAAACAACAAAGCTCGGTGGAGAGATATGGACCACGCTGGAGAAAGATAGTGACTTGAGCTCATGAGGAAAGACAGCAGACTGTCAGATGTATACTTTATCTGAGTGTTTTATTTTGGAAGACCTCTGCTCGAATCCCTGGTCGACCCCACTCAGAACAAAGGGTATCTCAAACAGTTTATAGGATGGGGTTCGGGTAGGGCAAGCTCGCTTTGAAAGCAGAGAATGTCTGCATACACCGTGAAAGCACATTAACTGGCATTGTGCACATGTATATCAGTGAATAAAGGTTTCTTAAAGTGAAATGTTTGGCTTCTTGGGTGCTCTAGTTGAAATTGGGTACCTGACAAATATGTTAGGAATTTTGTTTAAAAGCACCGAGACTGAGAGTAGATACGCGATCTTCAAAGGAACCCCGAATGTAAAAACATCAGGAGAATATGGAAAGGGTTCAGATTTCACTTAGGCGAAAGCACTGAAGACTACCTACAGTGATACCATACATGGCACTGTAATCGGGTGGGCGAAGAGGGGGGGGGGGTGGTGAACCAGGGCTGTGTAAACGTCTGTCCCTCATACGTGGACGGCATCTTCTAATTGTGGACGGGTGGACGGCACGTGTTGAAAGCAGTGACAGCTCAACGAACATCAACATCCAAATAAATAAATACTCGCAGATAAATAACGAACACTTCACGCTGACTTTAATCTCGACTCAGGACGATCTCTGTTGAAGAACAAGTCCAAGCATAAGTCCAGCTCCAAGAGATCACGTATATATACTCCATGTTTAATCACTTTTTCTCAGTATTTTCGTGGACAGATTAAGACCATGCATACTTCCATACGTCCATCTATAAATTTTTTCACACAGCAGTTTGTTCTCCTTCCACAGTTCAGCCAAAAATCTCTTTTTGTGACCAAGTTCAACAACTCATTCAAATGACCAAATTACTATTCTTAACATGGTCACGTGCTTAAATGTGTGTTGTTGTAAGGTCTGAACAGCCATGACACACCTAATAACAAATATGCTGCTATAGCTGGGCTGGTCATTCACCTAATAACCCATATGCTGCTATAGCTGGGCTGGTCATTCACCTAATAACCAATATGCTGCTATAGCTGGGCTGGTCATTCACCTAATAACCCATATGCTGCTATAGCTGGGCTGGTCATTCACCTAATAACCCATATGCTGCTATAGCTGGGTTGGTCATTCACCTAATAACCTATATGCTGCTATAGCTGGGTTGGTCATTCACCTAATAACCCATATGGTGCTATACCTGGGCTGGTCATTCACCTAATAACCCATATGCTGCTATAGCTGGGTTTGTCATTCACCTAATAACCTATATGCTGCTATAGCTGGGTTGGTCATTCACCTAATAACCATATGCTGCTATAGCTGGGTTGGTCATTCACGTAATAACCCATATGCTGCTATAGCTGGGTTGGTCATTTACCCTAACCCTGACCCATGTGCTGGGCTGGTCATTTGCCCTAAACCTTGATCCATATGCTGCCATAGCCGGGCTGGTCTCTGCCTCCCCTCTCTGTTTTGCCGATGAACTTCTACTGCCTGGTGATAGGGAGGACTCGACCCAGCACCCCTTGGTGCTGACATCTGCTGAAAAGTTCGTGTCTTGGTTCTATTCCGAATCTTCAAGTAAACAATGGTAAACTTAGAGCCCACTCCAACATTCTGATGCTTGAGCTTCCACGTCATCATGACGTCAGACACAAAGATGCAACGTGGAGATTAGACATAGAACGTGGAGATTAGACAAAGAAAGTCTTTCGGACTGACAATTTAGACGTGTTTAGTTTCTGGTACACCGGACCACCTGAGGTAGCGAAGTGTTTTGTGTGCTTGCCTCTCACGGCGAAGTCTGCGTTCTTGATTTTGGTACGACGCCTCAGTCAACCATCTACAGAAACGACTGACCTTGAAGACTGTGAACAAGGAAAGACAGTCAGATGTGACACTGGCCACGTCATTGTCATATATTGCCAATGACACCATATTGCCCCTATTTATTAAATTGCTTCCAAATAACATGTTTCGAGTGGGGGGGGGGGGGGGGGAAGAGAGGTTGCATTTATGGCAGAGATCTTCAAACTATTCTGTTCATCGACTCCCTCGAAGTTCCAGATCCACCATACCCCCCCCCCTACAAAAAAAAACAAAAGCATGTTACTTGAACAATTTAATAAATAGTACTCTAACTGCTAGCACTATAAACAATAATAATAATAATAGACCTCATAAAAGTAAGTTATATTTAAATTATGAAAATTATAAATATAACAACCCCCCCCCCCCCTTTTTTTTTTAAACTGTTCATATCATTAATGAAAATGTTGGCAGCAATGGATTGGCCACATTATGAGGGAATGACAGATTAATCCTTGTCATAAACAAATTGTTAACGTGGACTTGGGAAAATAAGCTTGGAACGAGACAAATAAACATGGAGACGTACAACAGAGAAAACGCTGGTTAAACAAAGGGCTGACATGGGAGATAACCAAGAAGATAGAGAAGGACCGACGCAAATGGTAATCTTTTGCTACCATCAGCCCCGTACGTCATGTGAACAGAAGGGCGAGGGGAAGAGAGGGAGAGAGAGAGAGAGAGGGAGAGAGAGGAAGAGAGAGAGAGAGAGAGAGAGAGAGGGAGAGAGAGAGAGAGGGGAGAGAGGGGGAGGGGGAACGAACGAACCAACAGACTTTATTTTCGAAGAGTTAAGAATTGGGTCTACCAATCTACCCTTCATCATACAACTTTCATTCCGTCACAGATATTCAGCATTTGTTATTGAACATACTATGCATGAAAAAATATAAAATGAATAAGTAAATAATTAATAAACCCTTTCTTTCCATACACTCCACATTCTGCTTTATGCGAGAGAGAGAGGAGAGAGAGAGAGGGAGGGAGAGAGGGGGAGGGGGAACGAACGAACCAACAGACTTTATTTTCGAAGAGTTAAGAATTGGGCACACAGGCCCGTCTACCAATCTACCCTTCATCATACAACTTTCATTCCGTCACAGATATTCAGCATTTGTTATTGAACATACTATGCATGAAAAAATATAAAATGAATAAGTAAATAATTAATAAACCCTTTCTTTCCATACACTCCACATTCTGCTTTATGCGAGAGAGAGAGAGAGAGAGAGAGAGAGAGAGAGAGGAAGAGGAGGGAGTGAGAGGGACGGAAAGAGAGGGAAGGAGAGGGAGGGAGGGAGAGAGAGAAGGAGGGAGAGGGAGGGAAAGCACTAGGAGTGATTGATAAGTTCTCGGCATAAGGTACAACGGATTATTTGTGGACAACTTTTTTTGGGTTATTTCTCAACATAATCCCCTTGCAAGTTTATGCACTTAGTCCAGCGATCCTCGAGCATACGGATCCCTTCTTTGTAAAAGTCAGCATCTTGTGCCAGTAGAAAGTGGTCAACAGCATAAATGACGTCGTTATCTGAAGCAAATTTGCGACCACTGAGCTCCTTTTTGAGTCTGGTAAACAGGTAATAGTCCGAAGGGGCCAAATCTGGGGAATAAGGAGGATGTTCAAGAAGCTGGAAGCCACATTCTTGAATGCCAGCTATTGCCACCGCCGACTTGTGTACTGTAGCATCGTCTTACTGGAAGATGACTCCTCTCATCGATTTCCCTCGACGCTTTTCCTTCAATCTGACCCACAGTTGCTTCACAAGATTAGCGTAATAGCCCCCGGTGACCGTTCTGCCGTTTTGAAGATAGTCTAACAATAGCACACCTTCTGAATCCCAAAAGATGGAAGCCATCACTTTGCCTGCAGACAGAACAACCCTTGCTTTCTTTGGAGGTGGGGATCCATGATGTTTTCACTGCTTTGACTGTTCTTTGATTTCTGGTTGAAAATGATGAACCAAAGTCTCATCCATAGTCACAAATTGCTGAAGAAACTTTTCAGGATCTGCAGAAAAATGACAAAGATCGTCTCTTGACATGTTGAGACACTGTCGTCTGTGATCAGCTCCAAGAAGTTTCGGGACCCATCGAGCAGAGACCTTTGTCATTTGAAGACCATTGTGAATAATGGCATGAACACATTCCTGGGAGATGCCCAACTCAGTAGCAATGTACCGCTCAGTTAGTCGTCGATCCTCCATTATCATGTCATGGATTCTGCCGGTGGTTTCATCGATGGTTACCGTTCTTGGTCTTCCTGGACGGGGATCATCTTCCAAACTCTCCCTTTTATGTTTGAAATGAGCTGTCAATTTCTTCACTGTGCTGTAAGAAGCACAGAGAGTCTCTACCATATCCTCTTGGATTTCCTTCGATGATAAGCCCTTGATGCAGAGGTAGCAGTGAGAAATTTTATCAATTTTCTCAGTTTCTGCCACTCCTTATCACTTCAGTGGCCTGTACAAAAAAAATTGGTTGCAGATAACTTCTTGAAACGTGGTTTTTAATCTTATATTAACCTGATCTACAAATGCACCTAATACCAACTGCGTGTTTCAAGTATTTGTACCTTATGCCGAGAACTTATCAATCACACCTCGTAAAAGGAAGAGTGAGAGAGGGAGGGGGAGAGAGAGGGAGAGAAAAGGAGAGAGAGAAGGAGAGAGACGGAGAGAAGGGGAGAGAGAGGGAGAGAAAGAGAAACGGAGAGAGAAAGAGGGAGGTAGGGAGAGAGAAAGAGAGAAGGAGAGAGAGAGAAAGAGAGAGGTAGGGAGAGAGAAAGAGAGAGGGAGAGAGAGGGGGAGAGAAGGAGAGAGAGGCGGAGAGTAAAAAGGGAGAAAGAGTGAGAGAGAGAAAAAGAGGGAGAGATAGATGCATCTGATGAATGACAAGAAGTTAATACACTTTATATCTGCTTAGATATCGGCGAGTTGTAGTCATAGGTCACCATGCTGTCTTCCCTGTTCATTCTGTTTCTCTATTTAGGACAACATCTGAACGGCGAACACCAGTTTCGACCATACATGAACTTGAAGAAAGCAAGTATATATGGCCTCAAGCCGGGAATATTTACCAACAGTGCACTGCCCAGATAGTCACTTAAATCTTTTTTTTTAACTTCTGAAATAATGATTGATTCTACTTCCAGTACCTCAGTTCTTCCTGTAAATGAAAGTCAGTATTTCCATATAAAATTCTGTAACAGCCCACTCAGGCACGGCATTTCTTCGAGGGCCCCCTCGCGTCTCGTGGAGTGATGCAATGCTAAACTCAGAGTACACGCACATCAATCACTTCTCTGACAAAATTATGTACATCTATGACACAGAACTCCAGCAGAAATGTCATACCTCGTACAGAACACAAACAAACAAAACTCTCTCTCTCTCTCTCTCTCTCCTCTCTCTCTCTCTCTCTCTGAAGATATGTATTTACAATGTATTTTTGTTTATGTATAAATCTGTATATAATGTATAAAACAGCTGAGAAACGCATAAATGCCTTTGAATGTAAATGCTACAGAAGAGTTCTTCAAATATCATGGATACAAAAAAGAACAAATATATCTATACTACAAGAACTTAATATTGAAGAAGGCTGGCTAGTAAAGAGGATTAAAGAGAGAAAACTTAAATATTTTGGACACATTAAACGTCATGATAATCTAGAGAAGACCGTCTTGGAAGGGTACATAATGGGAAAAAGAAAGAGAGGAAGACCAAGGCGAAGATGGCTGCAAGACATCGTTGAGGATATGCAAATGGATGCATCAGCAGCAGGCCAACTTGCTCACGACCGAGAAACCTACAGGAGTGTATGAGTGTGTGAGTGCTATTTTATTAGGTTAATTACTTCGTCTCTTTTACTTTGAATGTAATAGTTTAATCTTACATTCTTTTGATATGTTTTTTTTCCTCTAATTTAATTTGTATACTTGCATTAAATCTAGTGTGTGGGAAATATGAAAGATGGAGAAATGAAGGGCAGAATGTAAGACCGGCCTGCGTGCCCAATTATTTACCCTTTAAAAATAAAGATTATTCATTCATTCATTCTCTCTCTCGCACACTTCAGTTAATTGTTTATCCTGAATAGCACCGAAATGTTTTTGTTTAGTAGATAGTCATGTAGTTACTTTGTTGTTAATTATGTACGCTATATGAGCAGCATATTTGTAGAATTCTGGAACAGAGTGAAAGTTGTATGGCAAAGGGCAGAATGTCAGACGAGCCTGAGTGCTCAATTCTTAACCCTTTTTTAAATAAAGATCAATCACTTCGGGGACCAATCCTGACCATTTCTCTGACTGTACTTTTATGCAGGAAACCCCCCCCCCCCCCCTCACCCACTCACAGCATATCAACCGCCTACACCAAATAAAATTAGGACACAAACTGATCGGCCTGGTCTCATTCTAAATTGACATAGTTCATAAACAAACAATTTTGGGCTCAAAAAAGGTGCAAACTCCCACACTGTAAAAGCCACCTGGTACGTACATCCTTGCCAGGATAAAGGAAACTACAGAAACAAAAGTTAGGGTGGATTGTCCGTGTACACAACGAAACCGCCCAAACCTCCCGAAAGATAATTTATTGTTTCCTTTTTGACTTCCCCTCTCCCTCTCCTAATTATTCCTTTTTAACCTTCCCCACTCCCTCTCCTAATTATTCCTTTTTGACCTTCCCCTCTCCCTCTCCTAATTATTCCTTTTTGACTTCCCTTCTCCCTCTCCTAATTATTCCTTTTTGACTTCCCCTCTCCCTCTCCCTGCATCGCCATTCGTCGACACCGTTGATAGTCGCATCGTCCCTTTGGAGGGAGAGGGGGGGGGGGGAGGTCGACAACTGTCAGCTTGAGGAACCCTGGTCTGTTAAGCGACAGAGTTATCTATTCCTTGTAAGAACGGCAAGTGTTTGGAATGTAGGGAAGTTATTTAAGAAAGCTGTCTGGTGCAATCTCCCTTCCAAACATTCATTACACGGAGGCCCTCGCTAAGGACGCTCAGCAAAACATGTTTTCAGTAGTGCAAGGCAAACATTTCCTCTCTCTCTCTCTCTCTCTCCAGCTAAACATCGGCGATGTAAGCAACACAATCATCAAAGGCCCTCAGGGGAGGTAAAAAAAAAATTGTGTCGAACGGGGGCTACAAGGGAGAGTGAAAAGAGGAAGGGAGGTAATCAGTGGCCGTGGGGGTGATGGGTTATTTCCTCATGCTAAACACGGTCGCTATTAGTTTTGCGCATACATTTTCCACTGTCATTGTTTCTCTAGGCCGGGGCTTGTTTACAGAATTTTTATTAATCATCAGAAACATCTCTGTAGTAAGGTTCTGAAGTAGCCATGGTCTTAAGAAAAGTAAATGGAGCCCTTTTAAGCTATGCAGGCACCTAGGGGATTCGTTGTTTGGTGACTATTTTGTTCATTGACTTGTCTTCCTTCACACTAGAGGGTCATGTGGCCAGCATCTTGTCTGACCTTTTCCTTCCAGAGCTCCAGAACAAGCCAGGGACCCATTTCTACAGCGGGGTGACAATAGCGCCTCGGTCGGATTCGAACCACCAACCTTGGCGATGACAGTCGAGTGCACTAACCACTAAGCCATTCAGGCCCCACGTCAGTACAGAACTGTGGTAAAATCTAGGGAGCCCACAGCTGCAAATTTTTGCTAAACTAAGATGGGCCAGCTCAGCAAATATATGCCAAAACTAGTCTTCGTGCAAAATTTGCAGGCACTAGAAAATGCAAAATTTGTAGGCACTCAAAAATGCAAAATTTGCAGGCACTAGAAAATGCAAAATTTGTAGGCACTCAAAAATGCAAAATTTGACGCAGCAGAAAAAAAAAGGTACGCTCAAAAACAGAGAATTATAATTCTGTTTAAGATTTCAGACATCCCCAGACTTTAGACGAGCATCGCTGACGCTGAAACTCATGAGAAAGTAGAAAAGAGTCTTCCACGTGGTTATATCTGAGTGTCATTGAATCATCTACTGGCAATTTTGCCAAGTTCAGGTAACGGGGGGGGGGGGGGGGGGGGGGCGTAGACTATAAAATTAATTAATTTTTGCAGAAAGTGTAAAGTTATTAGAAATGAACATGTGGCACTGGATGATTTCGAGATGCAACAGACTGAATTTCAGAGAAGCTAAATTTTATGGCCAAAAAAAACCCAAAAAAAATGTAGCGATCTCAGAGTGAAATGAAAAATATGAAAGATTCGAAAATCAGACTCCGGCGTCCACTGCATTTAGGACAGCAATCAGATGTGCTCCTTCACATGTTGCAGCATCCATCCAAGAGCATGTTTGCTTATAGTTTCTCAACACGTGTTGGTTTTTTCTGCCACACAGTTCGAAAAATTATCAAGACAAAGCAAGTAAGTGACGGGATCAGCAAAAAAAAAAAACAAAAAAACCTCCGAGCTTGCAGGGGAAAAAAAAACAGATATTAAAGGTTTCAAACATCAGTTAGTTAAACTTATGTGTGTGTGTGTGGAGAAAGTCTCACAACACCACCACTAACAACTGTCTCATTTACATACGATTGTGAACCTTTGTTGGAAGTGATGCGGGTTTCTTAAGTCTCCTCCCATGAAACGGGAATGAAGACACTGTCCGATGAGGCAATCAGTGACCCATAGCTGGTATGCCAGTGTCAGGATTAGGGAACCATAGCTGACCAAGACCCTGTTCCACATCTCCGTAGTACCCCCAGTAACAGGCCTAGCCTGGCTAACGGGGCAGGGATCGCCATAGTCCCCATGGTGGTGGAGTCTGCTAAAGAAGCATTGCACACTCCCACCCCCCTGCTTTTTAGCTGTACTCCGGGACTGAAAAAGCAGCTGTCATAACCCCCTCCCCCGCTGATACGACGCTGTAAACTAAACACTTCTGCAGGATCGGCTGCAAAGAACAAACAGCTCGCAGTTACAGGGAGTTCGTACAAGTAGAAGTAGCTATGAAATCGGCGTTGTGTGAATAGCTCTGAAAGTTACAAAGCATGAACTTGATACAAAGAACTTGCCTTTCAAGACACGGCAACACAGGTCTGTCGGTGAGGCTGTCCTTTTATGATGTATAACAGAAGTTCCTCTTGTGATATTAAATACTTGATGCAGTCAAAAGTTGCATTTTCCTTATCACCACCATCGTCATTGTCACCTTCTTCTTCTTTTGTTTTAGTTTACCCAGTTTTTTGACACGCATATTCTGAAAGGTCTGTCACCGCTGATCTAAATGTAACGTCTACTAAGATGTGTTACTCATGGGGTTTCATGTAACTGTTACCATGAGCTGTCTAAACTTTGACATATTTCACTAGCCGTCTAAATTTAGGCATGTTTCACTAGCTGTCCAAATGTGGACATATTTCACTAGACTTCTACATTTAGGCGTGTTTTACCAGTTGTATGTAAAGGTTACCTAGGTTGGTTGGCAACCCTAGGCGTAGGAAATAATGGATCATTTACCGGTCAGTTGTCAGAGGTGCACAACTCTGAGAGAAAATCGGTTTACTGGCCCAGTATATAAAGAATACATGATAAAATTTTTAATCGGTCGGGATTTGTAAGCTGAGCACGTAGGAAGCCAGCCGATAGGGGGAGCCATGTTATTGTTCAAGCGCGAATGTCAATGTTTATCCGTCGAACGAGGACCAGTGTGTGTGTAGGTTAATATTGTTGTATACTCTGTGATGTGGATGATTGCGAGCTGTGCAGTAGACTCCTCCGATCAATCCCGATCCACTTAGGTAAATATTTTTGTTAGTGAATGGTATTGAATAATCATAACTCATTGGAGGTGTAATTGTTATATGTAACATTATAATATTCTTTGATGTAATGTGGAAGTGATGCTTTATATGTGCACTTACTTTTATATTACTGATTTTTATGCATATGCATGTGAATACATTCTTGCCAATTAATTACGTTTATTACAATCTGAATCGAACCTAAATATTTAAGGAAATTGTTTTAATGATTTTTGTTGATAACAATATCAGCTGGTAAATAACACACACACACACACACACACACACACACACATATATATATATATATTGGACAAACACCATAAGAAATAACATCTTATTAGCAGAAATGCAGATGAAACCACTGACAACAATTATTGAGGAAAGACGCTGGCGATGGTTGGGACATGTGCTCCGAATGACTGACAACTCACTACCAAAAATAGCACTAAGATGGACACCACAGGAGAGCAGAAGTAAGGGTAGACCAAAAGAGACATGGAGAAGAACAACAGAAAGGATGTTGAGCAATAGAGGTCTCACCTGGGCAAGAGCAGAAAAAAAGGCGAAGGACAGGCATTTGTGGAAAACCCTTGCGGAAGCCCCATGTGCCCTGGGCACTTAAGGTTCAGATATATATATATATATATATATATATATATTATATATATATATATATAATATATATACATATAATATATATATTATATATATCATGATCTTTTGTTTTATTTTGCTAACTATGTAAACAGATGATTTAACAACAATATAAGTTTATGATTATTTGAAAAAGTAGTACTGATTGTGTCTGTTTTCTTTCACTGGTGTAATGTGTCAGTGTGTTAGTCTGTGCAGTCTTCAGTCTTCACACGTACTTACTAAAGATAAGATTCCAACAAATAGAAATACAATATAGCAACATATAAATCACAGACAATTATTACCTCATTTAAAATCTTTTATTCCTAAATGTCTAAATTTAGGAATGTTTCACCAAATGTGTCAACTTAGATATATTTCTCCGGCTGTTTTAACTTTGATATATTCCACCAGCTGTTTAAACTTAGATATATTTCACCATTTCTCTAAACTTTCACATATTTCAACCAACAGTTGTTTAAACTTTCACAGTTTTTTAATAGTTGTCTAAACTTTCACATATTTCAACAGTTGTCTAAGCTTAAACTTATTTTTCATGGTGATACGACTTAATGACAAGTCTGTAATTGGGTAAATTATAAGAAATCTGTTCACAAACAACTTCTGATCTAAATTCAACAGTGGCTGCTTCAATATCGCCTTTAAAACGACGAAGTTAGCATTTACAGGGACATTAGCTGCTAAATCATTCACAATGTCTTACAGCACTATTCAGTCAGAAGAGACTCATCCTTTTGAAGTTATGAGGGCTTGTATATTTCATTCTTGTGAACAAAATATTTTGTTCAAGAATCAAGTAACAGTCAATTTTGCAAGAGAAATTTAGAGGAGGCCTATTTAAGAAGAAAAAAAAACAGAACATGACAATCTACCTTGCAGGAAATCAGAATATGTTGGCAGTCACTACATTTACAAGGTTTCCTCGTGTAAGAAAGAAAGAAAGAATAATAAAAAGAAAGAAAGAAAGAAAGAAAGAAACCCCAGGTTTTTATTATCTCATTACATTTATAAGAATTCTGAAAAGTTCACTGCCTTCAAATATATCTGAACTAAAAGTTAACTTAACAAGATAAGACAAAGCAAGTCAGGCAGTCGATAGAGATTACTTGGTTTGCCTCTTAAATCGAACAAAAGCAAATTCCAAATCTTAGTGAGCCGATATCACCTCCGAAGTTTCTTCAGCATAGAACAGATGTACTCTTATCCACAGACAAAGATGTTCTACACAGACATTGCAATCTGAGTTCGTCACTGGAAAAGTTGTTGGAAGTTTGTTCTCAAATAAGCGTCGCTGGAAGTGATAATACATTTCGTTTTTTTTTTTTTTTGCTAAAGGTATTGCCCATTGAGGATATTTTTCTTTTAAAGTACAGTTTTCACCAGAAATGTGTATTCACGATAGCTACAGACAGATTTTAAAATAAAAGTTTTTGAACAGTAGCAAAAGACTGGCCAGAATTCGTAGTGGCAATGTTAAGGAAGGCAAAAATCCCCGTTTCCGTGACATTAAGGCATATTGTGGAAACAGTGTTTGGCAACGTATTTTCAAGACACATGTAAGTGTGATGTGGTCAGCACCATGCCAGACCGCATTTATTTTGTATGGCGCGTAATCGGATTCTTCAGAAAACAGAGACCGGAAATAAAACGCACCTTGGATACTGGTAACAAATATGTAACAAGGGAAATAACTCTACTGCATGACGTTTCTTAACAAAAAAATAGAACATGACAATCTACCTTGCAGGAAATCAGAATATGTTGGCAGTCACTACATTTACAAGGTTTCCTCGTGTAAGAAAGAAAGAAAGAATAATAAAAAGAAAGAAAGAAAGAAAGAAAGAAACCCCAGGTTTTTATTATCTCATTACATTTATAAGAATTCTGAAAAGTTCACTGCCTTCAAATATATCTGAACTAAAAGTTAACTTAACAAGATAAGACAAAGCAAGTCAGGCAGTCGCTAGAGATTACTTGGTTTGCCTCTTAAATCAAACAAAAGCAAATTCCAAATCTTACTGAGCCGATATCACCTCCGAAGTTTCTTCAGCGTAGAACAGATGTACTCTTATCCACAGACAAAGATGTTCTACACAGACATTGCAATCTGAGTTCGTCACTGGAAAAGTTGTTGGAAGTTTGTTCTCAAATAAGCGTCGCTGGAAGTGATAATACATTTCGTTTTTGTTTTTTTTTTGCTAAAGGTATTGCCCATTGAGGATATTTTTCTTTTAAAGTACAGTTTTTCACCAGAAATGTGTATTCACGATAGCTACAGACAGATTTTAAAATAAAAGTTTTTGAACAGTAGCAAAAGACTGGCCAGAATTCGTAGTGGCAATGTTAATGAAGGCAAAAATCCCCGTTTCCGTGACATTAAGGCATATTGTGGAAACGGTGTTTTGGCAACGTATTTTCAAGACCATCAGCACATGTAAGTGTGATGTGGTCAACACCACGCCAGACCGCATTTATTTTGTATGGCGCGTAATCGGATTCTTCAGAAAACAGAGACCGGAAATAAAACGCACCTTGGATACTGGTAACAAATATGTAACAAGGGAAATAACTCTACTGCATGACGTTTCTTAACAAAAAATAGCCATAGTTTCAGTTTCCTCAGAGTTTGTTTCTGTTTCATGGCGTCCATTTCAAATGAGTTAGACATTTTCTGCGGATAGTTCTGAAGAAATACGCAGCCAGGAGGGAAAAAAAGGGAACGAACTTCGTTTTCAGATGGAAGAGAAGTGGCCGCGCAAGCAACCATTTATCTCTCAAATTTGATTCAAACGCTCTCATACAACATTGGTGAAGTATTATCATTAGTATAACAACAGCAATATTAATCATTAACTGAAAACTAGTACGTATAACATTATTATTATTATTATTATTGACATTCTTTCTGAACCTTAAGTGTCCAAGGCACATGGAGCTTCCGCAAGGGTGTTCCATAAATGCCTGTCCTTTGCCTTTCTTTTCCCCGCTCTTGCCCGAGTGAGCCTTCTATTACTCAACATCCTCTCTGTTCCCCTGTGGTGTCCATCTTAGTGCTATTTTTGGTAGTGAGTTGTCAGTCATCCGGAGCACATGTCCCAACCATCGCCAGCGTCTTTCCTCAATAATTGCTGTCAGTGGCTTCATCTGCATTTCTGCCAACAAGATGTTATTTCTTATGGTGTTCGGCCAAAATATTCTTATAATTCTTCGTAGACATTTGGTCTAGAAAGAATACAGTTTGTTTTCTATAGTTTTCTGTAGTCTCAACCTTGATTCAAACGCTGTCATTCAACATGGGTGTAGTATTACTCTTAGTATAACAACAGCAATATTAATCAATAATTGAAAACTGTTGCATATAACCTTTTTATTATTGTTATTACTATTATTATTACTATTATTATTATTATGACTATTATTTTATTACATGCCGTTCCGCATAGTTTTGGCGATAATGCTTCTCCATCTTGCGCAGTCTTTGGTGTTTCTGATTAATTCAGAAGCTTTTCTTTTTCCCATGCCACTTGGTCAGTCCACTGAGATATTTTTCTCTTGGCCTTCCTCTCTTCCTCTTTTTCCCTTGAGTTTTCCAGTCACTACTAGGTTCTCCAACTTCTGTCTTCTCATGAATGTCCAAGTTTTCTAACTTCTATCTTCTCATAACATGTCCAAGTTTTCTAACATCTGCCTTCTCATGGCATGTCCAAGTTCTCTAACTTCTATCTTCTCATGACATGTCCAAATTTTCTAACTTCTGTCTTCTCATGAAATGTCCAAGTTTTCTAACTTCTATCTTCTCATAACATGTCCAAGTTTTCTAACATCTGCCTTCTCATGGCATGTCCAAGTTCTCTAACTTCTATCTTCTCATGACATGTCCAAGTTCTCCAACTTCTGTCTTCTCATGACATGTGCAAGTTCTCCAACTTCTATCTTCTCATGACATGTCCAAGAAATGTTGATTGTTTTCTTCATTTCATTTCAACTGTTCTAAAACTTCTTTGATAACCCTTTCATTTGTTTTTTTCCCGTCTGTCTATGGCGTTTGCTTCATCCTTGGCCAAAATCACATCCCTGCTGCTTTCAGTTCCTTTGTCATCTTTTCGTTGACTGTCCAAGTTTAACAGCCAAACAGCAATATTACCTCTACACAACACTGTCATACTATTTTCCTCATGATTTATAACCATTCACCCATTCATTCCACAACGTGTGTAAACACAATGAACGATTTTTCGGAAAAAATTTCCAGAACAGTAATATATATATATATAATTTGCACATATCATGAAAAGGCGAAAGTTAGAGAAATGGACATTCATTGGAAAAACTCCACGGAAAAAAAAGAAAAAGAAGAAGAAGAAGAAGAAGACGAAGAAGAGAGAGAGAGAGAGAGAGAGAGAGAGAGAGAGAGAGAGAGCACTGACCAGAAAAATCTTAACAGCTGACAGCGTGATGAAAGGAAAAGAGAGGGGCACCAGAATTGATCAGAAATATATACATCAAGGTCGGGGGAAAACCCAGGGAGACACAAAAATAACAAAAGAGAAAAGCAAAAACTACTAACGTCTTCAAGCACGAAACAAAATGTATTCATTGTGTACAGAAAAGTGTGGAAGTTTTTGCTGTGTGATGACAAATACTTCGGATCATTGTGACCATGGGAAAATAGAAATGTTGTGTCATGATTTCTGGCACGTTAATGTAAATGTTAACATTGTTTCGTGTCGCTAAAAGTGTGGAATATTTTAAGTTGTTTTCCACATGAATCACGCTTTCACGATTTTTTTGTTCCCCTACATTTGTTCCTGGTTAGTCTCTTCTGTTGTTCTACAGATTCTGTCACGGCCACACTACAGATTCTGTTACGGTCACACTACAGATTCTGTCACGGCCACACTACAGATTCTGTCACGGCCACGTCACAGATTCTGTCACGGCCACGTCACAGATTCTGTCACGGCCACACTACAGATTCTGTCACGGCCACACTACAGATTCTGTCACGGCCACGTCACAGATTCTGTCACGGCCACGTCACAGATTCTGTCACGGCCACAGCACAGATTCTGTCACGGCCACGTCACAGATTCTGTCACGGCCACACAACAGATTCTGTCACGGCCATGTCACAGATTCTGTCACGGCCACAGCACAAATCCTGTCACGGCCACACAACAGATTCTGTCACGGCCACACAACAGATTCTGTCACGGCCACACTACAGATCCTGTCACGACCACACTACAGATTCTATCACGGCCACGTCACAGATTCTGTCACGGCCACACAACAGATCATGTGACGGCCACACTACAGATCCTGTGACGGCCACACTACAGATCCTGTGACGGCCACACTACAGATCCTGTCACGGTCACACTACAGATCCTATCACGGCCGCACTACAGATTCTGTCACGGCCGCACTACAGATCCTGTCATGGCCACACTACAGATTCTGTCACGGCCGCACTACAGATTCTGTCACGGCCACACTACAGATTCTGTCACGGCCACACTACAGATCCTGTCACGGCCACATTACAGATCGCACGCTGAACCACTGCTTCGTTTTCCTGTACTAAATTTTACCTTTTCTCTTACCCATGCTTATCTTCAAAACCAGGATATTTAAACACGTTTCTGTCCTCTCTCTCTCCACCAGCGCTGAAATATTATCGGGAGAAAGGAAGGTGGAGAGATGGAAGACAGAGAAAAAGTAATGCTTACAATTATCAGCGCAGTAATGGGGTATAGTTTTCTGACATAAGATAAATTGTCTAATAGCTTTCCATCCTTGTTTATAAACAAGACGTCCATGTGATATCTTGGAGGATTTACATTTCTCTTCTTTTTAACAGATAAGCAAAAAAAAAAAAAAAGGACGGGGGAGTAAACGTATATTTTCTTATACTATCCAAATCTGCTACTTGATTCGTTCATCATACTTTTGATAGTTCATTTATGGTCTATGAACTATCAGAAGTATCAAATGAACTCCTTTTTTATGACGACCATGCACTTATAGCCACATCAGAAAAAGACCTACAGCAGAACATGACTAACTCAGCAAGGACATGGTGTAAAAGTCACAACATGAAGACCAGTGCTGAAAAAAAAAACTAAAGACATGACCATAGCTAGACAAGAAATCCCAACAAAGATCTTCCTAGACAACCAGCCCTTGAAAACAACTGAAGGATTGCAAATGCTGATGTAGCGCAATACCATCTTCAAGGAAATTTCACGCTGAGATTGAGGGGAGACGCAGTAAAGCGAATCAGGTTATTAGTCAACTGACTCCTTTACTGAAAAACAAATACGCCACAAGTGAAAAAAAAAAAGGTCACTGTACAACACAATTTTCCTCCCAACTCTATGCTATCAATGTCAAACATGGACACTAACAGCCAAGAAGAAAAGAAAAATCATCACGACATTGAGATGTTTAAGGAGAATACTGAATGTGACAAGAAGAGACCAAATAAGAAAAGACACTATCAGGGCAGAGGTTGGAGTAACACCAGTATTACACTATATCCAGAAACAACAAGTCAAATAGTTTGGCATTGCTACACGGTTACCACCAGACAGTATATCACAGAAAACATTTGAACTAAGAATTGTAGGTAACAGAGGAAGTGGCCGCCCACGTTAAAGATGGAGAGAGTAAATTACAGAAGCATTAAATATCCCATTATATGAAGCAAATCGTCGAGCCCTGTCATGACGTCTATTTGTCCCCTCAACGCCGAACGGTATATGAGGAAGGAGACAAGACAAGACAAGACTTTTGATAGTAATACATGTTCTTGCCAGGTCCAACGGCTGTCGATTATTCTCAACGATGATCTCTAGGTTGTTGAACTGAACTTCTTTGGTGGCTGTTCCAATCTCATGGCTCCCTCCAGCAGTTTTACTTTTTGTTGTTGCCTGGAACACGGTACATAGACGCATCCAGCAACGAGAGGACCTGATTTGGACCCGCCTGTGCACGGAGATACTTCTGTCAACATCTTTTAGCAAACAATTCCGCTTCCTTCCTTCCTTCCTCCCCCCCCCCCCCCTCCTCATTTCCATTAGCGCTAGAAAGCATCAGTTCTTAAGTTCTCATTGATTTTTTTATTTTTTATTTCTTTTTTTTTTTTTTGTCTGCTGGGCCAGTGCAGACAGCGCGTCCTCGCATCAATCTTCGGCCCCGATAATGTTTGCAAGAGTTTGACTGTCCTAGATGTCCTGTTCAGTGTCACAGACAGACATTTGCTACGAATAAGCACCAGCTTGGTACGATACCGGGCCTGTCTCGTCGTTCTGCAGCAGTCCTATTAGCGGATCCCTAAATCTCTTTGTGCTGTACCTTCAGCGATATATGCAACACTACTGGGCAGAATCGAGTACATGGTTTATTGATCCTTGGCGATACTATTTCGGTAGGAGCGAGTTCTTATGACTGAATATGACACTATTTTAAATAATAATAATAATAATTCATATTTGCAAATGAAGACCAGCGTCGCCCACTCTCGTCACTGGAGCTTTGTCTTCAGCGTTGGGGAGGCTTAGTTCAGTTTTAGAGCAAGACGGCGTGGGGGAAAGGACGTAACTGAAATAACAATAGCAGATAACAAGACGAACACGCGCAAATAACGAAACCACTCAATATTTTGACAAAACGTCTTTGTTTGTCCCAGACAAAATTGAAACAAAAAAAAGGCAGCAACATTTGCACGTGGTGTTTCTATTTATTTGTTGTTTTGTTTGCTCTGTTATGCTTGCAGTTTATCCTTACTCCTTTCTCTCCTATCCTCTCTCTCCTCACTCTCACTCTCTCTCACTCTCTCTATCGCTTTCTCTCTCTATCGCTCTCTCTCACTCTCTTTCATTCTCTCTCTTTCACTCTCCTCTCTCTCTCTCTCTCTCTCTCTCTCTCTCTCTCTCGTTCGCTCGCTCTCTTTGTAAAACTGAAAGATTGACGGATATTTTCTGACATTCCCCCCTCCCCCCCCCCCTAGTATTAGGGGCGTATGATTCCAGGGCGTCAGATTTTCTTCCAGATCTGTTGACACTTCATCATCATCATCGCCTTTCACTCCCTTAAGAGCATAGGCCACGGATAAAGGCTCTCCAGTCATCTCTGTTCTTGGAATTATTCTCTACTTCCTTTCATATGCATCCTTTGTCTCTGAGAACTGTCATAATTTTTCTTCTCCAAGTAAGTCTAGGTCGTCCTCATTTTCTATTTCCTTGAGGATCCCATGTCAGTGCCTGTTTTACAATGCTGGTGTCGTGTTTCCTCAGAATGTGGCCAATCCACCTCCATTTCCTAGACATGATTTGTAGGTTCATAGGTTCTTGTCCTACCCTTTCCCAGGCCTCCTCGTTCCTGATCTTGTCCTGCCATTTAATATTTAAAATCTTCCTCAAGCAGTAGTTCATGAATGTTTGTATCCTCTGTTGTATTGTCTTGGTCATAACCCATGTCTCCGAACAGTCTTTACGTTTGTATTGAAAAGCCTGTTCTTGTTTTGATGTTCTTAGATGACCATATTTTGTTAAGTTGGATAAATGCTGTCCTGGCCTTGGTTATTCTAGCTTTAACATCCTTTTCCATTCCCCCGTATTTATCTACTGTGCTGCTTAAATATGTGAAATACTCAACTTCCTCAACTGGCACTCCCTCGATTACCAAGAGGCTATTGTTTGCACTATTACTTTTCATTATATTTGATCTTTATTGTTAATATATAGTCCTAGTTTAGCTGAATTCTTGCTTAAGATCTGAAGTTTCTCTTGCATTTATGCGTGAGTGGCTTACCATAATCAAAATCCTAAAAAGATGGCAGAAGTATAACAGGAAAACAAATCCCTTAGATGCTGCTTTTAAACAGGTCACATGGCTTGTCCCTTAGATGCTGCTTTTCAACAGGTCACCTGGCTTTTCCAAATTGTTGTCCTCTGTCAAACAGTTCATTCTCTTCTCTCTTTCAGTCTTACTCTGTTTCTCTTAACATTTCTATGAAATGAGTCGAACTAACTTCCAATGTTTACAGAATACACACTTTTAGACGTGAGAGAAAGAAAGTATGAGAAAATACTTGTCTAGAAAGGGCCCAGCACTAACCCCTCGCCACTGAACAACCCTTTCTTTGCTGATCAAAAGGTTTCCTTGATTTCCGCTGGACAAAGAGTCCCCAGATTACCAGCGAGTTCTGTTTCTAAGACTGTTCGCAGATCGAAATTGTACATAACTCGGAACAATTTAGGTATTGTTTGTATTTAAGGCAAGTTATATGGAGTATATAGTATAAAGAGTGCCCCTTTTATGAATTAATGAAAACATTTTATGAAAAAAGACACTGAAGAAACTGGCGCGATGCTGTGGTGCACACAGAAAAGCAGCGCTCGACTGTTATTACGAGCCACGGTATGAAACTCGAATTTGTAATAGCATAGACTTTATTACAACGGGTTCTACGTAAGTCGGGCGTTCGTAATTCGAACTGTATTATAAAATTGTCTCATTTATGCTGAATTATTTGATCTTTGTGAACGCTTCTCTCTCTCTCTCTCTCTCTCTCTCTCTCTGGTCCAGGCCAATCATTGATTCCCGCAATCATCCATCTTTTGGTCGTTCTACAAAGCTGTGTTTTTGGACTGTGCTCTGTGCCATGCTTTTAGTCCGTCAAGTATCTTTGTCTTCCTCTGCTCCCTTTTCTGTCCAGTTTTCCTGTTGTTATTGAGTGTTCCAGTTTGCCTCTTCTTAAGACATATCCTACAAATCTGGACTGTCCTGCTCTGAACTTTGGCATAATTTCTCTCCTTTCCTCACCATCACTTAGAACCTCTTCGTTTGTTTTCTTGGCTGTCCATGGTATTCTCATCGTTTTTCTTATGCTTCCAGAAGATTCTGGTGCTCTCTTTTTTTAATCGCTCATGCTTAAAAATCAGAGAAACCTTTATATTGCTGACACGAATTCAAGGAAAACCATGACGATCATCATCATCATCTGCAGTCAGAAAGTATTTGGATCAACGTATTTGAAATTACACTTTCTGGCATCGGTATGTTAAGTGGCATTACTATGTAACTGTGCTGGAGTCGAACTGGGTCGAAGCCGAATCTTTTGCGATCACTGCGGAGTGCTCAATATGTCAGCATGCCCCTGGCGTTAAACTGTCAAAATCATCATCATCGTCATCATCATCATCGTCATCGTCATCATCATCATCATCATCATCATTATCCTAATTAGAACTGTTTCACTTCAAAACATGTCCAAGAGCTGGTTCTAACCTACATCTCGACAGTTAGCAACCGATGCGGGAAAGGAACATTCTCATCTAACAATAAATTAAACTCCTACCCCCGCCTTGACTTGGACACCCCAAGGGAGAAGAAAGAGGGGTGGGGGGCAGACCATTAGGAGCACGGAGAATGCACAATACAGAAAGAACTAAAGGGAGCGAGAAACACATGGTTTGAGGTATCCCGAATTGCTCAAGACAGGATTGGCTGAGGAACTTTTGTTGATGCCTTATGCTCCACTGGGAGTACAGGGGACTGATGTTGACGAACAAACAAAATAAAATATTGTTCATAAACTGAGACCCATTATCCCGGAATTTGCTTAGGATATGGATCCCCCAGGTTAATAATCCCTGAAGTGGAACGTTCCAAAGAATTCTACATGGTCTGGTCTCAGAGAAGATGCCATGTTCAGACTATCCACGGACAGAAATAAACTTTCCTGAACTCTCGGATCAAATGGAAACTTAATTCTCTCTAATCCTCGGAATTAGGAAAATGTGCCTTATCCTTTCATTGTTGGCCGTGGTGATTAGCCCTGGGATGTCAGATGCATAATGTGGGAGTCGTTTAATACTCTTTGAAGGAGAATGTGTATCAGGGATTTGCTCCAAATCATGGGAGGAATTTGAGGATAACAAACTTAGAAAATGAACTAGAGAGCAGGAATGTGTGACATCAATGATGTTAAGGTCTTATTTGCTGCAAGCGGAGGCGGAGAAAGGATTGAAAAGGCCTGGAGGGGGAGAGAGATTAAGAATGTAAAAAAAGGGGGGGATTAAGAATGTATGGGGAAAAGATTACGCATGTGTGGAGGGAAAGATTAAGAATGTATCGGGGGGGGGGGATTAAGAATGTATAGGGGGAAAGATTAAGAATGTATGGGGGGAGATTAAGAATGTATGTTGGGACAAGATTAAGAATGTATGAGGGGAAGGATTGAGAATGTATGAGGGGAAGGATTGAGAATGTATGGGGGAAAGATTAAGAATGTATGGGGGGGGAGATTAAGAATGACTAGGGGGATTAAGAATGTATGGGGGGGGAAGACTAAGAATGTATGGGGAAGAAGATTAAGAATGTATGGGGGGAGAAGATTAAGAATGTATGGGGAGAAAGATTAAGAATGCATGGGGGGAGGGGGGAGATTAAGAATGTATCTTTTACAAGATGGAGCTCTACCCACAATTCTCAAAGACGAACCGGAAGAAGGGAGCCTTGAGGGGTAACCTGGGAAGCATCTGGAAACGGAAATGAGAAAAACAAAGACATGGCATGTTTTCAGGTCACATCTGAATAAAGGAAGCTTGCTTCTTCTTGGTTTTTAATCCTGGTGTGCTGTGGGCCGGATCTCTCAGTGTCCAGTGACGGCTGAATACTATGAAGACCGACTGTCTGAGGACGAAGAACACCCCCAGTATCTGAAGATAAAGATGGCTGAAAGTACGTGAAGAACTGATTACAAGGAACTCCCCAAGATTAGGCTCCACCGCGTTAATGAATGACGTTAATCTCAGCGTGAATATCAAAGCTATTGTGCCACAACCTATGACTAGGAATGGCTGTTGGGAACGGAAATAGGACCTTGGTGGGGCGGCCAGACTATGTCTTTCATACAACAGTATGCCTTGTGAATCACAAGTACAATATAACCATCATCCACAGCAAGTACAATATAACCATCATCTACAGCAAGTACAATACAACCATCATCTACCGCAAGTACAATACAATCATCATCTACAGCAAGTACAATATAACCATCATCTACAGCAAGTACAATACAACCATCATCTACCGCAAGTACAATACAATCATCATCTACCGCAAGTACAATACAATCATCATCTACCGCAAGTACAGTATAACCATCATCTACCGCAAGTACAATACAATCATCATCTACCGCAAGTACAGTATAACCATCATCTACAGCAAGTACAATATAACCATCATCCACCGCAAGTACAATATAACCATCATCCACTGCAAGTACAATATAACCATCATCTACAGCAAGTACAATATAACCATCATCCACCGCAAGTACAATATAACCATCATCCACCGCAAGTACAATATAACCATCATCCACCGCAAGTACAATATAACCATCATCTACAGCAAGCACAATATAACCATCATCTACAGCAAGTACAATATAACCATCATCTACAGCAAGCACAATATAACCATCATCTACAGCAAGTGCAATATAACCATCATCTACCGCAAGTACAGTATAACTATCATCTACCGCAAGTACAATATAACCATCATCCACCGCAAGTACAATATAACCATCATCTACTGCAAGTACAGTATAACCATCATCCACCGCAAGCACAATATAACCATCATCTACCGCCATCTCCACAACAAGTGTTGCCTGCAGCGGGTCTTCATCTTGCTCTGTCTCTTGTTCTCATTGTGCGCCTGGCCTTGCAGAATTCTATCCGTCACCATTGTCGACCTCTTGCTTTCTCCCAGCACTGCAAGTCTCATTACATTTTTATGATTCTTGTTAAGGCCAGTGTGTTTTAAGTATCTACTTCTTGCATTTTTTCATATCTCTTTATAATATCAATTTATCTAGTATTTCTCTATTTCTCGTCTTATCTGTCCATGGATGGAAGATTACGAGGTGTAATATGTGATGTTCTTACATATAGTTTTTTCTCTCCATGGCATTGTATCAGAGTTCACATTTCATTATCTCTGAAACCCTTCTGAGTAGATTCCATAATTTCCTGCCAAAGATATCTGCGGCCTTTCCTTCTTCTAGTGGTATATTTTAGCCATTTTCTTCTGTCTGTTTCCCCCCCCCCCCCCCGTACCAATCAAGCAATATTATGTGTGGGGTTTATATAGCGGCTGATCAATATCTCCCAACTTATTATTGAACACGAATGCGCGATGCCTTCTCCTCTCCTACATTCTGATTCCAATTATTTTTCAAAGTAGCGAAATATTAATCTGGGTCATCTATTTCCATCATTCAGAGATTTATTATTCATCTGTTACTTCTTATATATATATGTATATAAGATCGTTATTTTACCCATTATATATATTATAAGTACTGTACGTATAATCTTTTATAACATTTTCCGTTCATTTCGATCTCCTGTATTGTACCCATTGTGGCTTGACAGAAGCTTCTGGGTTTACGACGTTCTAGAGAATGGCAGAAGAATCCAGATTATTCCGGCCACATGTCACGTGAAAGCTTGTGACAAGACTGACCTTTCGTTGTAAGACCTAAAAAAATGATAGTCACTCTTGAAAGTCGCTTCATTTTTTTTTATATAGGGGCTTTTTTCCCATCTGATGGAAAGATATAACGTCTCCTGGGGGGGGGGGGGGGAAGTTATCTATGTTATCTATGAAACAAGATGTAACCCGTCAAAAATAATGAGAGAAAAAAGCCGACAAAAAGCTGGGGTTTTCTTTTTTTTTTAACTGATAGTTCACAGTGGATAATTAAACCGTGTTACCGTAACAAACACAACTCTCTCTCTCTCTCTCTCTCTCTCTCTCTCTCCCTCTCTCTCTCTCTGAACCTTAAGTGCCCAGGGCACATGGGGCTTCCGCAAAGGTTCTCCACAAATGCCTGTCCTTTGCCTTTTTTTTCTGCTCTTGCCCAGGTGAGCCCTCTATTGCTCAACATCCTTTCTGTTGTTCTTCTCCATGTCTCTTTTGGTCTACCCTTACTTCTGTTTCCCTGTGGTGTCCATCTTAGTGCTATTTTTGGTAGTGGGTAACAAACACAACATCTAGTCAGCTCTCAAGCTCCATCCCCACCATGAACTCAGTCAGCCATCCGTAGGTGACATGCTGTCGTCAGGGCTGACGAGCCATAGCTGACCAAGACCATGTCCCACCGCACACTTGGTAAATCTAGTGACAGACAGGCTGGGCTGCCATAGCTAACCTGGCACGGATCGCCATAGTCCGCCATGGGTGGTGGAGTTTGCTAAAGAAGTATTGCATATTCCGAGATGTTTAGTTCTACTGAGGGACTGAAAAAAAACCGCTCCGTAATTCACTCTCATGATATTATGCCACAACATTTTCACAGCATCGGCTGCAAAAAAAAACATCAATTCGCAATTTCAAGAAGAAGAAGAAGAAGTAGTAGTAGTAGTAGTAGTAGTAGTAGTAGTAGTAGTAGTAGTAGTAGTAGCAGTAGTAGTAATAGAAAAAGAAGAAGAAGAATCTGCTGATAAATAATTGCTCAGGTAAGCTTTTATCTTCAGATGAAAAGAATACGTCCTTCAGTTCAACTTATCAGATGTGGCCGAGACGCTAATTTCATCACCTTCTGTGCCCACAGACTCTGCGTTTGTCGGTAAGTCGCACAGGGACTTGACAACAATATCAGCAAGGTCAACAATGGCAACAGCGACAGCTACAAAGACCAGGGTGTTCTTAGAGGTCCTCACAGTGAAGCTGTTATATAGGTCCTCTCAGTGAAGCTGTGGTAGAGGTCCTCAAAGTGAAGCTGTTGTAGAGGTCCTCAAAGTGAAGCTGTTGTAGAGGTCCTCACAGTGAAGCTGTTGTAGAGGTACTCACAGTGAAGCTGTGGTAGAGGTCCTCAAAGTGAAGCTGTTGTAGAGGTCCTCACAGTGAAGCTGTGGTAGAGGTCCTCAAAGTGAAGCTGTTGTAGAGGTCCTCACAGTGAAGTTGTGGTAGAGGTCCTCACAGTGAAGCTGTTGTGACACAAACATCAGACCTCTGTGTGTGTGTGTATGAGGGCTACAGTTTTGACAGCCACAGAAAAACTATCACATACTTTACATCACATTATTTTTTATGTTCACCTCTTTTCATTACATTATTTTTTTTATATTCACCTCATTTCACCATGTTATTTTTTATAATCACTTCATTTCATCACATTATTTTTATATTCACCTCTTTTCATCACATTATTTTTTATATTCACCTCTTTTCATCACATTATTTTTTATATTCACCTTTTTTCATCACATTATTTTTTATATTCATCTTTTGTCATCACAATGTTTTTATATTCACCTTTTTTCATCACATTATTTTTTATATTCACCTCTTTTCATCACATTATTTTTATATTCACCTCTTTTCATCACATTATTTTTTTATATTCACCTTTTTTCATCACATTATTTTTTATATTCATCGTTTATCATCACAATGTTTTTATATTCACCTTTTTTCATCACATTATTTTTATATTCATCTTTTGTCATCACAGTGTTTTTACATTCACCTTTTTTCATCAAATTATTTTCTATCCTCACCTCTTTTCATCACATTATTTTCAATGTTCACCTCTTTCATTACATTATTTTCTATATTCGCGTCTTTTCATCACAGTTTTTCTACATTCACCTCTTTTAATCACATTATTTTCTATATTCACCTCTTTTCATCACATTATGTTCACCTCTTTTCTTCACATTATTTTCTATATTCGCCTCTTTTCATCACATTATTTTCTATATTCGCTCTTTTCATCATATTATTTTCTATATTCACCTCTTTTCATCACATTATTTTCCATATTCACCTCTTTTCATCACATTATTTTCTATATTCACCTCTTTTCATCACATTATTTTCTACATTCACCTCTTTTCATCACATTATTTTCTATATTCACCTCTTTTCATCACATTATTTTCTATATTCACCTCTTTCTTTGCGTCTGTTTTCTTGGTTTCAACCTGACGACTTCCTCTTGCTCATCCCTGGTAATTTTAAAATAATCTCACTGCGGCCAGAATTTCTTGTTCATTTTCCTAGGACCCCTTGAGCTCCTCTGAGAAAATCATTAATTCTATACGTTACGAGTCGCCTCCTTAATTATATACGTATCTCAACATCTCTTTAATTATGCGCGTTTCTCAGTGCCTCTGTAATTATCTCAACGCCTCTTTAATTATATACGTTTCTCCCCTCTTTAATAATATACGTTTATCAAAGTCTTCTTTAATTACATCACGTTTATTAACGCTTCGTTAGCAAATATACGTGTCTCAATCCCTCATGAATGGCCCGTGGGTTTGGGGGGGGGGGGGGGAAATGGTGAAAGTAAGTGCAGAAAAAGAATTGGTCGTAGATCTTTCGCTCCAACAGAAGAAAAAGCGCAATATGGAGACGAGAGCGCTTTAACACCACATTTAGATTTACTGCATATTTTAAACGAAAACAGATGCCTGGAACATTTGTTTCAAATTATGGGCTCAGATTCCTGTTCTGATGAACAGATCTTTAAAAAAAAAAAATCAAATAAGGGTGGAAAAATAAATATGGACTGGATGTAAAAGATCAAAAACCTGAAGCCAGTTTATCAACTCTCGATCAGCAGTCAGTCATTATGTAAACATTTGATCAGTTTTTCGACTTCATCTCAAGTTCGAAAGCCGCAGCGTCCAAGTGCTCTGAACCTCATCCTCCCCGCTTATCTTCTACTCCTTCTCTTTCCTTTATATTCTTCCTCATCTTCTTCTTCTTCGTTCAGTTTAGTATGCTCATCTTTCTAAACAGGAAGCTGTGTCGCCTCCATGAATCCTGCTGAAAGCAGAAGGTCTTCGTCGGAACCCCAGAGGTTTTCCTCCATGCTTCTTTCCTGGCGCCACGCCTGTGCCTTGAGGTCTCTGTATGTAGCACAGTTCTGTAGTATATCTTCAGGATTGGGGTGGGGTGGGGGGGTGGAGGGTGCGAGGGGTGCGTTCCCTTACATAAAAAAAAACCAGGCCATCTGTTGTCTCTTTTTTTTTCCAGTTTTTACACAAGATCCCCCCTCAGCAGCGCCGGACTACCTTCTTCCTGCTTACACTGCCTCTGCCCTCCTACCTACATCTGGAGCTCCTCTCCTCAACAACATCCTGTGCCCACTCCGATCACTCCCTACGTATACTATCACAGCTATAGCACTTCACTTGCATACATCAACACGATAAAGTAATAGAACACTGTATTGTAGGGTTAGAACTCGAAAAAAAAATCAAAGACAAAGCACTATCTCGCCTACACATGGACGTCTTAACGGCATCGGGGGCCCCTGGGCAAAGTAATGCACTGGGCCCCCACCATTCCTCTCTAGCCTATGCAAGTAATGTTAGGAATTCATAGATTTCCACGGTTCCATGGGCTGGTTTGGGCCCCGCTGCCCCCATGCACTTTGGCCCTAGGGAGTGCCCAGATGGGCCCATGCGTTAAAACAACTAACTTCTGTTCTCTCACACACATCTTCTGCTTCTCTCACATACCTTTTCCTATCACTCTCTTCTTACACTTATTAACCCCGTGTTTATGTCACATAAAGTCTACATAACTAAGACAACATACAAAAGTCTGCTCTCTAAGGGCACCACACAGACATCCCCTGGGAAATAAAAGAGGGGTCGTCCAGGGTACAAGACGCCAAAAGGAATAAATGTTCCACACAATTTTCCTGCAGAGGAACGAGGTAAACACATAGCAATGAGTGTAAGTAAGCTAGACAAAGACAGAAATACTGTTACTGTTCTATCTATCTATCTATCTATCTATCTATCTATCTATCTATCTATCTATCTATCTATCTATCTATCTATCTATCTGTCTATCTGTCTGTCTGTCTGTCTGTCCGTCTGTCTGTCTATCTATCTATCTATCTATCTATCTGTCTATCTGTCTGTCTGTCCGTCTGTCTGTCTATCTATCTATCTATCTATCTATCTATCTATCTGTCCGTCTGTCTGTCTATCTATCTATCTATCTATCTATCTATCTGTCCGTCTGTCTGTCTATCTATCTATCTATCTATCTATCTATCTATCTGTCCGTCTGTCTGTCTATCTATCTATCTATCTATCTATCTATCTATCTATCTATCTATCTATCTATCTATCTATCTATCTGTCTGTCTGTCTGTCTATCTATCTATCTATCTATCTATCTATCTGTCCGTCTGTCTGTCTATCTATCTATCTATCTCTATCTATCTATCTATCTATCTATCTATCTATCTATCTATCTATCTATCTATCTATCTGTCTGTCTGTCTGTCTGTCTGTCTGTCTGTCTGTCTGTCTGTCTGTCTGTCTGTCTGTCTGTCTGTCTGTCTGTCTGTCTGTCTGTCTGTCTGTCTGTCTGTCTGTCTGTCTATCTGTCCAACAGTCAGATTTTATTTCCCAGATACAGATATTTGATGTTTTACATTAGACAACTTCTTTATTTTTAAAAGTAACATCTCACCGCGTCGTCCATAATCGCCTCCAATGACATCTCGTTACTCAATCCATAATTTACTCCCATGACATCTCGGCATTCAATCCATAATTTACTCCCATGACATTTTGTCATTCATTTATCCCATGACATTTTGTCATTAAGTCCTCCCATGACACCTTGTCACACAGTTCACAATCCAATGACATCTGATCACGCTACCCACAATCTCCTTCCATGACATACTATCATGCTATCCATAATCTCCATCTATGACGTCCTGTTCCGCAGTTCATAATATCCTCTCTTTCGGTCTGCATCTGCCAAATTTATAATTTATTCTTAATTTTTCCCGGATCTACAAAATCGGCCCTTCCAGTACCGAAGTGTTAATTCTCTGGGCTCTAGGGCGAGGGGAAATGTTTCTGTCACGGTCAACCCACTCTTTAACAATGGTACCGGCTCCTCTTGAAGCGGTAGGAGAGAAATTAGGTCACGTGTGACACTGGCCACGCCCCCATTTTACTACTTTCGAGGACAGATCATGGGGAATGTGGACACTAACAATACCCCCTCCCCCCCCCAGACCCCCGTTTGTCTCAGTGACGTTGCACAAGTCTGTCTGTACCATTCTTATATCTTCCATGAATCTACACCTTTTTAGGTTAAGCTAGTTAGGTAAAATCCCCCGTTTCCACGCTATTAAGGCAGATTGGGGATGTTAGGCCCGTATTTCTAAGACCTTCGGCACATGAAAGTCTGATGTGGTCAGTATCACGCCTGGCCGCATTTACTTTCCAGGTTTCTCTGGTACCCATTTTTAGAGGCTGGGTGGACCCAGGGACCCTTTTGGTGTGGTGGTACCAGAAAAAAAAAAAAATCTCCACTGCTGAGACTTGAACCCGGTACCACTGGATTAGTAGACCAAACGTTTAACCATTCAGGCAGCCAGGATGCCTGCATCTTTTAGCTCCGAAATTTTTGCTATTGTTGTTTATCTTAGTGTTTTTTTTTTATTATGTCTGTTATCTTCGTAATTTTCAGTAGAGTTTTGATGGTTTTATTGTATGATTATTGTTCGGAAATCCTAATGTACGATTGGTGGAGGTATCCTTCCATATCCTTCAGGAATGCCCAAACCATGCAGACCTGAGGCGTGAGACATGGCCAGAGGACGCAAGCTTGGGGGCAAAAGCTTTGGGCCTCCTATCAGGATCTGGGGAGGACTGCGGGCTTTTGCCATGTCGACAGGGATCAGGATCTGATGTGACCAGCAACCTCGAACGTAAAAGAAGAAGAAGAAGAAGAATGCAGTCTGACTGTGAATATAGGGCGTAAGGTAAAAACATCTACTTATCATTGATGTCAAATTTAAGTCCTGAAGTCTGCCCGGGCATTTTAGCTGAGAGGTCATGTAAGTCTTGTACAGTGCTCACCATGGACTGGTTCAGAGGAGTGTGTGGCACTAAACATGTCTGTCTCTCTGACTGACGTGTGTCATTAGTTAAGAAGTTGAATAAATATCATTTCAAGCCTTTCTGAGAAACCAGACATTTACGCTTAAGGCTTTGATCTCGGGTATGCCAGTCAAGCACCAAAGGAGGTAATCGACAGGACCCGACTACGCCAATGATCAGCTGTTAAAAAGGGGATCTGGAGAACAAATACCGTACATGAAACGTTAGAGTTTCAGGAGTTAACACCCCCCCCCCCCTTTCCGCTCTCAGCCCAATCTTCAGCTTAGAATTCGTCATGCTGAGTCCAGTTCATTGTGCTGTGCTACGATGTGCAATCATTCCTTTTTGCTAAGAAATGGATCAATCTACAACCTATTTTGTTAACTGATATACTCGGGCGCTCGTCAGGCCGAGTTTGAATAAATTTGATGACCTACCTGTCTGACAGACCGCTAAAGCTGCCATCCTCTGTGTATGAGAGAACACGTGATGGATATACATACGAGCATGAACATGCCAGTGTTGAAATGAGAACTATAAACAATAAGTAATATTGTATAAATATGAACTGATGAACAATAATTCCGCAGTGGAAATTGTGTTGTAATTCAACTGTGGATAAATTTATAATTTCGAAGCGAATAATTTTACATTACTTTCTGTTCCTCTCACAGTCTACTTCCTACCACTCACTTATCATGTCATCACAATGCCTGCCCCTGATCAAAAAGACATTAAAGGGTCTTTGCCCAATATCTTGACTAATGGCACGTGTCAGTCAGAGAGAGACAAGCACGTTTACTACCACGCCTCTTCTGGGCCAGTCCGGTGGGGGGAGGGGGGCAGGCAACGTTACAGTCTGTCACAGCAAGAGAGAAAAGATACTCAGTCTGTCATATAAAGAGACAAAAGATCCTCGGTATGTCATAGCAAGAGATAAAAATCCTCAGTCTGTCATAGCAAGAGACAAAAGATCCTCAGTCTGTCACAACAAGAGACAAAAGATACTCAGTCTGTCATAACAAGAGACAAAAGATACTCAGTCTGTCATAGCAAGAGACAAAAGATACTCAGTCTGTCATAGCAAGAAACAAAAGATCCTCAGTCTGTCATAGCAAGAGACAAACGATCCTCAGTCTGTCATAGCAAGAGACAAAAGATACTCAGTCTGTCATAGCAAGAGACAAAAGATACTCAGTCTGTCATAGCAAGAGACAAAAGATACTCAGTCTGTCATAGCAAGAGACAAAAAATACTCTGTCTGTCATAGCAAGAGACAAAAGATCCTCAGTCTGTCATAGCAAGAGACAAAAGATACTCAGTCTGTCATAGCAAGAGACAAAAAATCCTCAGTCTGTCACAGTAAGAGACAAAAGATCCTCAGTCTGTCATAGCAAGAGACAAAAGATCCTCAGTTTGTCACAGCAGGAGAGAAAAGATCCTCAGTCTAACACAGCAAGAGACAAAAGATCCTCAGTCTGTCATAGCAAGAGAGAAAATAACTTCAGTCTGTCATAGCAAGAGAGAAAAGGACCTAGGTTTGTCACTGTAAGAGAGAAAATAACCCAAGTCTGTCACAGCAAGAGAGAAAATAACCCAAGTCTGTCAGAGAAAAAGACAGAATAGAACTCTACCAGAAATCTGTCACAGCAAGAGAGAAACGAACCTCTGACTAGAAATATGTCACAGCGATAGAGAGAAACTAACCTCTGACTAGAAATCTGTCACAGCGATAGAGAGAAACTAACCTCTGACTAGAAATATGTCACATCGATAGAAAGAAACTAACCTCTGGCTAGAAATATGTCACATCGACAGAAAGAAACTAACCTCTGGCTAGAAATATGTCACAGCGATAGAGAGAAACTAACCTCTGACTAGAAATCTTGTCACGGCCGCAGAGAGAAGAGAATCCAGCTCAAAGTCCAAAAGCTTTCCGCTGAAAAGAAAGGAGACAAGCAATGGCTGGATGACGTGACATTTCTGGACATTTGCTTGCCTCTCACAGTCTCCAAACCTAATTTCAGAAACCGGAGCCTGGATGCCGCTGGCAACGATATATGGCTACTTGGCCGAACGGAGACTTAATACAACATTGTCTGCTCCCAGCGACACACCAGAAAACAAAAGAGCTTTCCCGCCTCTTAACTCCCAAGCGCTGGGCCCTATTTATAAATTAAGCAAAACGTTGACAAGATTACTTGTGACTCCTGACGCAGACACTACACTAATCTTCTGGAGGAGATGGACTATTTTGTATGAAGACACAACACATCAGCTTCGGATAACAGTTTACATTAACAACTGTCGATACTTGTACGAACTCCCTGTAACTGCGAGCTGTTGTTCTTTGCAGCCGATGCTGTAGAGGTGTTGAGGCACAGCATCATATCGGCGTGGGAGCGGGTTATGGCGGCTACTTTTTCAGTCCCAGAGTACAGCTAAAAAGCAGGGGGTGTGCAATGATTCTTTAGCAGACCCCACCACCATGGGGACTATGGCGATCCCTGCCCCGTCAGCCAGGCTAGGCCTGTTACTGGGGGTGCCACAGAGAGGTGGGACAGGGTCTTGGTCAGCTATGGGTCACTGATTGCCTCATCGAACAAAGCATCGTCACCCCTAACAACTGTCGAGACAGAAACACGAGCCCAAGCACTGAGCAAAGAGTGACGAGACATATGAACATCGAACATGAACAAATTATATGTTTCATTCTTGACCCCGGATTATATCTTTCTTTGAAAAGCTGGAGGGAAATTTGATGAGTCCAGAAATTTAAGGTCTAGATCCTACTAAAATGACATTTTTTTTGGAAAAGGGGGGGGGGAGTAGAAAATATGAACTAGTGAAATGTACGTGTTGTTTCTGTTGTTGCTGCGGGGTTATTTGTTGTTATTGTTTTTTTTTTGTTGCTATTTTCGTTGTTGTTGAGGTTTTTGTTTCTTTTATTTTTTTTGTTGTTGTCTTTGTTGTTTTATTTTTGGTTGTTGTTGCTGTTTTGTTTTTGTTTTCGCTGCTACTGTGTTTTTGTGGTTATTGTTTTTATTGTTGTTGTTGTTGCTGTTGTTGTTGTTCTTATTATTGTTGTTTTTTGTTACTGTTGTTGGTGCTATTGTATGTGTTGTTCCTGTTGCTGCCTTTTATTGTTGTTGCTGTTTTTTTTTATTTTATTTGTTGCTGTTGCTGTTATTTCGTTGTTCGTTTTGTTGTTATTATTTTGTTGTTATTTTTATTGTTGTTTTTGACTGTTGTATCTCCCATGTTATCGAGAAAGTGAACTTACTGCAAGCTGTTGTTGTTGTTGTTGTTGTGATAATTTGCAACACATGCACGACACATGACCCAGTGGCTTTCTTTCAATGCCTGTAGCGCACCCAAGAAACCTGCACTATCATACAGCTCCACTACTTTAGGGGGTGGTGGTGGTGGGAAGGGGAGGAAGACACTGATCCATACACAGTTGTCAGGCTGTTGTGCCACATCAGTCTTTATGTTGGGAAAGTCGAGGACTTAGAAGAAAATCACGAACCAACTGTCATCCGCAAAACCTGAAAAGTCCTTTTAGCTTTGTCCTATTCAGAGCATAGATTTAAGCAGAGATTCATCAGATTAATCCGCCCGAGACTCCACAGAGTTTGAGCTAAACAAATCTCTGCTTACGCTGTATATATGAAATAAATTTTCGCGGAACAAAATTCATGTTGTTGACAGAACTACAATCAGATTAAAGTACAGCCACGTTGTCCCTATATCCTGCAAAAAAAAAGCGACAAGAACAAACAAAAAAAAACTTTGCTAAATTTGCTGTTTAACTGAAATAATATCATGGATTCTGAACTAGCTGCTAAATAATTTGGTGTTAAATTGAAGTAATATCATGGATTCTGAACTAGCTGCTAAATAATTTGATGTTAAATTGAAATAATATCATGGATTCTGAACTAGCATCTTTTGATCCAACGCTTTACTGTCTACATATTCGCATGGTTTTCTCCTATTTCTATCTGAAGACCGTGTCCCTCCTCTCCGTTGGTATACCCACCAACTTCGCTCTTGGCTTATGAGGCAGGGATCGCCATAGTTCCCATGATGGTGGAGTCTGCTAAAGAAGTATTGCACACCTCCTGCTTTTTAACAGCACTAAAGAAATGAAAAAAAATTGGCTTCCATTATTCGCTCCCAAGACGACACGATGCTGTGTCTCGACATCTTCACAGCATCGGCTGTAGAGATCACCAGCTCGCAGTTCCAGTGAGATAGAAGAAGAAGAAGATTGCTATATTTTGTTCCTTTAGATGAAAGTTCTGTAAGAAGTAATGGTACAAAGAAAAGTCATTTCGCATTCAAAAATATCTCATGAATATACTGTCCAGGCCATACCGGAGTCGATGGAAACAACAAAGCCGAGCAGCTAGCAGCAAGGGCCAAACAGAAGGCCTCATCAAAATGGACAAATGGGACCTGTACACACCCATCAAGCAACACAACACTGGAGTCATCTCCCTAAAGACATTGAAGGAAATCCCGACGTCAAAGACCGAACAAGTACGGACATGTTCTAAAGGCCCAACAAGTACGGGCATATCCTAAAGGCCGAACAAGTATGGGCATGTCCTAAAGGCCGAACACGTATGGGTGGGCCCCGAGTGTAATGAGGCCGCTCCCCAGGACCAGCAACAGAGCTAGGCCCCCTTTTTTTGCAGTTACAGTTACCACAAAAACAAAACGAGCATATCAAGAGACGACAGAACTGGGAGAACTTGATAATCACATGACAAATCAGGGAGAAAGTCGAGGGAACATCTGAAGGAACTTGACAGGTAACACAAGGAAGCAACAAACAAAAGAGCTGATCAGAACACCAAGAACGAGACTGAAATTTTTACAAATAGGAAAAAACGAAGCTTTAGCACAATAAAGTGCTGGGGTGCTGGATAGCGAAGTTCATTAATGCGCTGTTCTCTCTCGGATAGACGACTGCTCGTCCTACCAAAGTCCATGGTTCACGTACCAGGTAATTCTCTCACTCTCTAAAAGTGTTTTGTCTACTTTGGTTTTTTTTTCGAGGTCTAATCTTATAATAGTGTGTTCTGTTACTTAATAAAGACAAAACAAGATAAATTCGAGAGGACTGATCTTGTACCTCCACTTGTACTTGTCCTTGTACGAACTCTCTGTAACTGCGAGCTGTTGTTCTTTGCAGCCGATGCTGTAGAGATGTTGAGGCACAAGCGCTATATCGGCGTGGGAGCGGGTTATGGCGGCTACTTTTTCAGTCCCGGAGTACAGCTAAAAAGCAGGGGGTGTGCAATGCTTCTTTAGCAGACTCCACCACCATGGGGACTATGGCGATCCCTGTCCAGTTACCCAGGCTACGCCTATTACTGGGGGGTATCACGGAGATGTGGGACAGGGTCTTGGTCAGCTGTGGGCCGCTGACTGCCTCATCGGACAAGCGTCTGCACTCTCCGAAAGGACTGATAACCCAAGCCAACTTTACAAAGCATCTAATGAATGAATGAATAAATTAATAAATGGATATACTCAGAATTCTACATTTTCTTGTTCTCTTCTTTGTAAAATTTGTTTCTCTTATTAAGTTAAATTTTTTGTTAACTTCTTTCATTCCCCCCCCCTCCCTCTCTCTCTCTCTTTTCATCGTTTGAATACGCCTGCCTCATTTTTCTCCATATTCATAGTTCAAAGACTTCTCATTCTTCTTTCACCTTTTAAGCATTTTTTGTCTGCACTGTTAAACATCAGCAAGTTCACATGCAGCTCTACAGCTTCCTGCAGCGTTTAATGTGTAATCTGTTATGAAGTGCGGAAACTCGTTTTTTATTTCTTTTTTGGTTTGTTCTTTCCATTTCTTGACGACGATTTCATTTCATAATTTTTCATCCAGTGATTTCATGCGAATACGATATTGAAAATGTAATTTCTTTGTGTGTTTCATTGCTGATTATTCGTGTAATGTAAATTTTAAATGCTGGTTTCCTGTTCTTGATTATTCGTTTGTGTATTTTATGCGGTGCTGAAAGATATGGACGATCAAGCTTCTTGATGTTATATGATTTCTGGCATTTCCAGTCAAACCAGTTACCGTTCTCTCTCTCGCGCGCGCGCGCTCTCTCTCCTCTCGCTCTCTCTTGCTCCTTTCTCTCTCGCTCTCTCCTTCTCTCGCTTTCTCACTCTCGCTCTCTCTCACGCTCTCTCTCGCTCTCCCTCTCTCTCGCGCGCGCTCTTTCTCTCTCGCCAGCTCTTTCTCTCCTTCTCTCTCTCGTTCTTTCTCTCGCGATCTCTCTCTCGCCGACTCTCTCTCTCTCTCGCCAGCTCTCTCTCGCCAGCTCTCTGTCGCTCTCTCTCTCGTCTGCTCTCTCTGTCGCTCTCTCTCTCTCTCTGTCGCTCTCTCTTGCTCTTCTCTCTTGCTCTCTCCCTCTCTTGCTTTCTCTCTCTCGCTCTCTCATGCGCTCTCTCTCTCGCTTTCCCTCTCTCTCGCTCTCTCTCTCACCAGCTCTTTCTCTCGCTCTCTCTCGTCCACTCTCTCTGTCGCTCTCTCTCTCTCTCTCTCAAACAGTTCAGATATTTTTTTCTCTTGTTCTCCCTCGTTTTCTTTTTTTTCCTCTTGAGTTTTCCAGTGATAATCGGGCCCTCTGGCTTCTCTGTCTTTTCCTCTCTAATTACTTTCTTTCTCTAAAATGTATTTCTCTGGGGTTTCTTATTTGTATTTTTTCTACAAGTGCATGCATTTAAATATTTGGGCAGTGAGTTACATCAGACGAGAAGTGAACCTTTGGAATCGAGAAAAGAATCATCATCATCATCTCAACCCGTCTCCCCACGGAAAGTTGACGGCAATGAATCTCCACTCTGCTCTGTCTCTTGCCTTCGTAGTGCACGCGGCCAAGCTTGTCCCTGCCCATCTCTTGATGTTGTCCACCCATCTCTTGATGTTGTCCACCCATCTATGTCGCTGTCGTCCTCATATTCTCTTCCCTTCCATTTTACCTTCAGAAGGGTCTTCAGTATAGTGTTGTGCCTCTTTGTAAGAAAAATATGATATTGGATTGAAGGGGAAGATGTTCAATGTCTTATTGTATTTTAAATCGTTGTTATACTAAGTGTTGGAAGGATGATTATACTTTACGTTCACACCTTACGTATTGACACTTCACGACAATGAATAGGAATACGAAATAACAATCCTTCATAAAATCATGATCCTTGTATTTACACAAATGTCGACTTATAATGTAGCAAAAATCAAAATGAATCTTATGTACATGATGTTAAATATCATGCCGATATGCATCATCAAATCATTAAAAAAAAAAAAAGTTTCCTTCAACACTAAGGGTTCAGTTCTGATTGTAAACGCACACAATTAAACTATACATATCTGTTCCAGTCTAACGAATAACTTTCCTCCTTCACGTCTGAACAATGACATGGCTCCTAACCGTTGATGGCCTCCAATCTACTCAGCATATCAGATCTCGACCACTTCCTCTTCCATCTTCTCGTCTTCTTCTTATATACCACATCAGCCGACGGACTCGCAGGACTGCGCATTTCCGTAAAAGCCCGTCTCTCGCCAGTGGGGTTGCCACTTAAACCGGGCAACTGCTTGCTTTGTTATCTTCTCCTTACATCTTGACATCTCCAAAGCATCTTAGTTGTCTTGTTTCTACGATTTTCACAATTTCTCCCTGGTCACTTCTAGCTGGTTTAGCATTTCTTAGTTTGCTTTCTTCTTCTGTGCACGGAATACGCCCTATTCTTCCAGTACATCCGCACTTGAAGAGCTTCCCTTTTCTTTGCTGTTGTCTTATTCAAAATCCTGGCTCCTACACCATAAAGAACTACGGAGTATTTGTGCGTGACCTCAAATGCGGTGATATTTGTTTTGGCGTAAAGATCTTCCTCATTCTGTTGAACGGGTTAAGTTCACATTTTCCGTCCTCTGTTATCATGTATAAAATAGTAAAAAGTAGGAGCAGCTTTATTACTTAACGATTACAAAGTTGTGACGTTTCGGCGTGAGCCTTAATCATACAAAAACATACAGGATGAAGAAATAGAGAGAGGAGATAAAGTATAGATTCACATGAATACTATTTTAAAAAAAATTTTTTTTTAAGATACTTAGCTGTAAATTGTAAGGTGTGGCTTGTCCGGCGGTGTGTGTCAGGAATGGATTTAGTAGAATAGAACGTGGAGACTGTTTAAATAGAGACCTGTGACATGTGGTCGGTGGGTTGTAACTGGGGGTGGTGGATGGGGAACCGGGGAGGGGAGAGAGAGTGATATAATATTGACCTAGCTAGGAGAAGTCGAAACAGATGATTGGGGAAGAGAGGTTGTAGATTGATGCTGTGAGGATCTGTTATCATGTGTCCCAGATACCTGAAGCTTATCGCCTGTTATCCATTTAAAAAAAAATGTTTTCGGCTGGTTTTCTTTCTTCCTTGTTGACTGGCATAACATTTGTTTTTCTGATATTTATTTCCAGTCCGTACTTGTGACTCTTGGCATTTATTAGCGTCACTAGATTTTATGTTGGTTGGGGGGGGGGGGGGTTGGCTCTCCGCAATCAGTACAATGTCGTCCGTATGTCTTAGATTATTGACTGCTGTTCCATTAATGTATAGTCCAGCCATCTCACTGGTTTCTTTAAATATCTTCTCTGTATAAAGGTTAAACAGGCACATCTTTGTCTGACCCTCTCTTTAATATCTACAGGTTTCGGGTAGTTTCTGGTGGATGGCATACTGGTGTCTATTTCCAGGATTGCTCGCTTATTATTCTGATTTCTTTGCCATCAACATTAATCTCTTTCAGACACTCCATCAGATGACTCTGGCACAGGCATTTTATGTAATCTGTAAAACACCCATAGATATGTTCTTTTTTTTTACTTGCACAGACATCTCAATATTTGAGAATAGACAGAACTACAAAAATAACATTTTTAAGGGCAAGCATCTTTCTCATCGCAGCATATGCCCGGACACTTAACAAAACAGCTGAGAAACACATAAATGCCTTTGAATGTAAATGCTACAGAAGAGTTCTTCAAATATCATTCATTCATTCATTCATTCATTTGCATGTCCCTTGCGGAACTCTGCCTCCCAAACAGCACTCCTGTAGGCCTCTCGGTTGTGAGCAAGATGGCCTGCTGCTGTTGCATCCATTTCCAGATCGTCAACGATGTCTTGCAGCCATCTTCGTCTTGGTCTTCCTCTTTTTCTTTTTTCCCATTATGTATCCTTCCAATACGGTCTTCTCTAAATTATCATGACGTTTAATGTGTCCAAAATATTTCAGTTTTCTCTCTTTAATCCTGTTTACTAGCCAGCCTTCTTCAATATTAAGCTCTTGTAGTATAGATATATTTGTTCTTTTTTGTGTCCACGATATTTGGAGAACTCTTCTGTAGCATTTACATTCAAGGCATTTTATGTGTTTCTCAGCTGTTTTGTTAAGTGTCCAGGTCTCACAGGCATATGTTGCTATGGGAAAGATGCATGCCCTTAAAAATCTTATTTTTGTGGTTCTGTCTGTTCCTCTCCACAGATTCTTTATTTGTTTTACTTTCTGAAGAGCGATAGATGTCCTCCTTTTAATTTCCCTCATTGTATCTCCATTATTAGTTAGTAGCGATCCAAGATATTCAAAACTCTCCACTTCTTCCAGTTTTTCCTCATTGATACATATTTCAGTTGCCTTGTTTGTTTTGTCAGTTGTCATCAATTTAGTTTTCTTTGCATTAAGATAGAGGTTCTGCTCTTCGCTGTTCTTGCGGACTAACATAATTAGTTTTTCCATTCCTTTTTGTGTTGTGGACAGCAATACTGTGTCATCAGCATATCTAATCTCTGGTATTTCATAACCTCCAACTGTTATGGCATCGTAATATTCTTTGTCTACATCTTCTCTAACATTCCTCATTATATTTTCAGTATACAAGTTAAATAAGTAGGGTGACAATATGCACCCCTGATGGACCCCTTGTTTTATGTCAAACCAACTTGTTGTTTCACCATTTATTCTTACTGCTGCTTGTTGGTCTAGATACAGCAGTGATGTTAATTGTATCAAATGTGTTGGAAATCCCATTTTTTCCATTATTTCCCAAAGTTTCTGGTGTTGTACACAATCAAATGCCTTTGAGTAGTCTATAAAGGATAAATATAGATTCACATTAAACTCTCTGCATTTCTCTATTATTAATCTTAAATTGAATATATGATCTCTTGATCCTCTTCCTTGCCTGAAACCAGCTTGGACCATATTGACTTCTTCTTCTATTTTCTTTCGAAGTCTACCCATTATGATTGTTAACAGAATTTTACTGGCATGACTAATCAGGGCAACAGTTCTGTAGTTGGTGCATAATTTCAGGTTACCCTTTTTTGGCATGGGGTATGAATACAGTTCTTTTCCATTCTTTTGGCCAAACACCTGAATGCCATATCTTTTTACATAGTGCATGATCTTCAAATATCATGGACACAAAAAGAACAAATATATCCATACTACAAGAACTTAATATTGAAAAAGGCTGACTAGTAAAGAGGATTAAAGAGAGAAAACTTAAATATTTTGGACACATTAAACTTCATGAGAATACAGAGAAGATCGTCTTGGAAGGATACCATAATAGAAAAAGGAAAGAGAGGAAGACCAAGGCGAAGATGCCTGCAAGACATCGTTGCAGCAGCAGGCCATCTTGCTCACAACCGAGAGGCCTACAGGAGTGCTGTTAGGGAAGCAAAGTTTCGCAAGGGACATGGAAATTTAAAAAAATACTTCTCAATTATCATCCTAATGTTGAATATCGATTCTCTTGTTCCGCTGTTTCTTCTAAAACCAAACTGCTGATCACTGATTTCCACATTTATTTTGTTTCTGATTCTCTTTAGAATGACGTACATAATATCTTTGTCACATTGCTCATTAAACTGATGTTTCTAAAGTTGGTACATTCTACTGCGGTTTTTTTTTTTTTAATAACAAGAGTATGACAAGTCAAAATAAAATAGCGTTCACAAACAGGCGAGAAACATGTTTAACGTCAAAAAGAGAGTTTGAAAAACTACATTGAACCTATCCTACTCTATAAAAGTGAGCCATGAATATTGAACAGATCGATGATCACTGAAGGCAACAGAGATATGGTATTTTAGAAGATGACAAACGAAAGCAAATGTAGAAAAAAACCTAATCAAATTCACAAGAAAACGATAGCCATCATTCGATGAACATATAATGATAATGACAGGGCTTTAAAACGTCATAACAACAGGAAAGATAAATGGGAAACGAGGCAGGAGTCGATCAAAGGTAAAAAAAAAAACTTTAAAAAGACGCAATGGCACAAAAAAAAGTCACCAAATGAGATGATGAAAAATATCAGAGACCTAGGTCTGTGAAGAAAGAAGCATGGCTGCGACGGCACATGATTGATGATGATGATGATGATGGTAGTGGTGGTGGTGGTGGTGGTGGTTGTGGTGGTGGTGGTGGTGGTGGTGGTGGTGGTTGTGGTGGTGGTGGTGGTGGTCTGCATTACGTTTCCCCCTTTGAAGGTACTTTTAACCGGCCGTACCTCATTTACAAAGTATGAACGGGAACGGAGTTTAGATATGAAGATATAACAACTGAAAGACATTTCTACTTTGCAATGTCTAGATCGGAGAAAGCAACTGCCTTCCTATACACAAATGAAGTGCTACAGGGAAGTCAAACAAGAATCATGGGATACTCCTTTGTGATTTACTTGTTATTTGGTTAAATGACTGTTTATTATTATTTTTTTTTTTTTTGGGGGGGGGGGGGTTAGCCAGTTAGTTGTTGGTCCTCCAGGTTGGGGGCTGGAACATGGGGTCAGGGACCCCCTCTTTGTAAAACTGAAATTGATTTATGAAACAGACAGGAAAACACTGGGGAATAGAATTCTGAGAATAATTTATGGGCCGGTAAGAGGCTGTATAACACAGCAATAGGAGATAAGAAGTAATAAAGAAATCAACACATTGGTTAACTTTCCGCTTATAACAGTCTTTATGAAAAATACTAAACTGAGGCGAGTCGGGCAATTAGAGAGAATGGAGGAGGATATACAAACAAAGATGGCCTATACAGAAGTGATGAAAAGGGATAAACCAAGAGAGAGAGAGAGAGAGAAGGAGGGGGAGAGAGAGATCTAGACAACGATGTCGAGACAACCTAAAAGAAGATATGCGCGCTACAGGAATCGACAGTTGCCAAGAAAAGATCGAGAACAGGGAGGAAAGGAGACATCTCTTGTCTGCAGCAGTGAGCCTCAATGACTCGGAAAGTTGCTGAATTCAGGAGCTATTCAAAGAAGAAGAAGAAGAAAGAAACAAACAAACAAAGAAGAAGAAGAAGAAACAAACAAAGAAGAAGAAGAAGAAGGAAGAAACAAAGAAGAAGGAACGAAGAAAGGAAGGAAGGAAGAAGAAGAAGAAACAAAGCAGAAGGAAGGAAGGAAAGAAGAAGAAGAAGAAAGAGAAGCAGAAGAAGGAAGAAACAAAGAAGAAGAAGGAAGGAAAGAAGAAGAAGGAAGAAACAAAGAAGAAGGAGGAAGAAACAAAGAAGAAGAAGAACAACAACAACAACAAACAAAGAAGAAGAAGGAAGGAACGAAAGAAGAAGAAGTCAGTTGAATTCTTGACTAATAGGTCGGCGAATTATTTGGGCTGATTCTCGAGTAACAGATCGGTCACTTCATTGGCCAAGCTGCAATAACGCCACCGTCTATTCCCGCAAGCTCCTGGCTGGAAATATCAAAGGGTCTTGTAAATCTCTCTTTCAGTGATCCTGACATCTGCGCCAATCCGCCGGCACCATCGTCCTTGCTCTCTGGATACTCCAACAAGATGAAAGATTGGACTGGCTAAGCTGTAATTTGGGTCCAAAAAAAAAAACAAAAAAACTAGTTCCCTCAAATAACGCGACCGGACATGGCTTCAAGTGTAATTCTCTCGGGAAGTAAGAAGCGGCAAAGGCCCAAAATTTGGTAAAATTTAACATAAAAGAAATAGACACTGTTGGAACTTAACGCCGAAAACTAGGGGAAGTTACAGAGAAAGGAGGGGAAATAACTTATAGTTATTAAAGCGTCTGTTTATTTAAGTTTTTTTTAAAATCACATTTTGTTATTATTTATTATTGTTTATATTGTCTGCTTTAGTGATCTCATCTCTGTCCCTTCAATAATGAAAGGTATATGGCGAAGGAAAAAGACAAGATAAGCTCTATAGGAATGCGACAATCAATTGTGGCATTTTCGGACCAATTAGAGATCCTATATCACAAGAATGGAAAATTAGAAACAACAAATAAATGCATAGGCTATTTCAGTCTCCAATTATAACGCTCTCTCTCTCTCTCTCCCTCTCTCTCTCTCTCTCTCACTCTCTCTGAATCTTAAGAGCCCAGGACACATGGGGCTTCCGCAAGGGTTTTCCACAAATGCCTGTCCTTCGCCTTTTTTTCTGCTCTTGCCCAGGTGAGCCCTCTATTGCTCAACATCCTTTCTGTTGTTCTTCTCCATGTCTCTTTTGGTCTACCCTTACTTCTGTTCTAATTATAACTGCCATTATGAAAAAAACAACAACAAATTGAGATGGCTCGGACACTTGAGGAAGATGGACGAGAACAGACAGACAAAAGGGGCTTATACAGAAATGATAAACAGAGACAGACCAAGAGGCAGACCTGGAAGAAGACCTGCAAGTCATAGGAGTGGATAACTGACAGGAGAAGACTAAGAACAGAGAGGAATGGAGACAACTGACAGGAGAAGACTAAGAACAGAGAGGAATGGAGACAACTGACAGGAGAAGACTAAGAACAGAGAGGAATGGAGATAACTGACAGGAGAAGACTAAGAACAGAGAGGAATGGAGATAACTGACAGGAGAAGACTAAGAACAGAGAGGAATTATACAAGTCTTGTCTGCAGTAATGAGCTACAATGGCGCGGAAAGCTGAATGAATGACTGAACAATAGTGGCTCGCCTCCCTATACAACGCAAGCATGAAATTATATATGGATTTTGCAAAACATCATGGTCCTCTCGTGGCCGACCCTACGAATGTTGGATGTCAAATAACCGGCCAAGTAATAATAAGGAATGTTTGTGTTGCAAGGACTATTTTCCTTGTGCTTGCTTCTTGTAACTTACAAGTTTTGTTTTGGTCATAGTTTCCTCGTGAAATAACGCTGGCCACCTCGTGCAAAATTTCTGTCCACTTGACTCAGTTTTCTCGCAAGGTCCTCCAAGACCTCACGTCAGACAGAACAATCTCGCACTGAATCTCGCACATTCTACAATCTTTCTTTCCTGAGATTTTTTTTTCTTAAAATTACTTTTTCCGTGAATTTAAAAGCAAAGAAATCTTTTAGCAAAACTTTTCCAAGCGCCTTTTTAAAAAAGAGAACAAATATTGCTGCTAATTGGCTTAAATTTATAACTTCAACATTTATTCTGTTCTATAATTACTGTTAATCACGATGATAAATGTTAGACTACGGAAAAGCCCATAAACGCTTCGATCTGCATAATAACGATTGTCCGTGTATTAACTACAACCACTACATCTGCATTCTTAATTATACTACAGCTTATGTTTGCATACACAAAGAACACATGGCGGCCCGGTTGGCTGAGTGGTTAGACACTCGGTCTTCTAATCCCATAATACTCGGTTAAAGTCCCTGCATTGGGGATTCTTTTCTAGTACCACCATGCCAAAAAAAAAGGCCCCCGGGATCCGCGCACCCTCTGAAAAATGGGGTACCAGGGAAATCTGAGAATGTAAATGCGGCCAGACGTGATACTGACCACATCAAACTTTCATGTGCCTCAGACATAAGGGCCTAACACCGTATTCCCAGTATGTCTTAATAGAATTGGAAGAGGTATTTAAGTGAGTTTAAGAACAAACAAACATACAAGCATCTATATATAATGCTTGAAAAAAAAACAAAGAAAGTATATAATCAAAATGAAAAAAAAATTAACATGCAGTCAAAAAGGCTTACCTTCTGATTTTGAGGTAATCGACAAAATGTCTACCTCCTTTGTTTTCTCTCAACTCCAGGTCTGAAGTTTGTATCTTGTCAGTCGACAGCATGGAATTCACCAAGCAGCTATCATTCCTGACTCTAGCCTGCAATTCCGCAGGATTTCATTGTCTTTTCTGGGTTTCTTATGCAAAGAGAGCGACTTCCTGTAGCAAGGCTAACTTTCCTTTGTCCAGAGTTACTTTGTCCCACTTCACAGCCTTCTTGATTGTAAAGAACAATCCAAAAAGTCCTTCCTTTTTTATCAAGGAAATCAGGAGCGACTTCTGTGGATTGTATAATAGAGATTCATACAGGACAACAACAGAATACAATTAATAGTAAAGGTTAAAATGTATGCACATAATGATTTTTTAAAACTTCTTTGGAGACATCATCTTGTTTCGAGTGATATCTTTTATTTATAGGACACTCCAAAAGGATTGGTACATCTTGCACACCTACGCAAGCTGATGATCAGTGTGATGACTGAGAAAATTATAAATAAAATGAAAGGTAGCACCACTTCTAACGCACCCTATATTTTTTAAATTGCGGAATAAGTTCCTTCCACTTTCTTTCTACCAACATTTCTCATCAAGATTTGTCCTGGCAGAGCACGGAAATTAGTTCAGGAATGAAAGGGTTAAAGTGATATCTTATTTCCACTGTATTACCGGCAGTCGTGAGTTGCAACATGGATCCGTTATGCCCTGCCATTCGCAGACATTCTCAGTTTTCAGAGGCTATTTTATTTTCCCTAGAAATGGCGCGTCAGGTGACATTTTTGGCGGATGAGTGAACATGGCCACAAGCAGTGGCAGATTCTCCATTAGATTCAACAGACTTAAGCCTGGGCAGTCTGAGATGACAGGAGGCTCGAAGGCAATTGAAAGCAAAACAAAACAAAAAAAAGTCTTATGAAAATATAGATTATTACTTCATATGACAATCATTATTCCTACTATTGCCCTTACTAAGTTTAGACTAGGGGCCTGGGCTGCGGTTGCTCCGCCGTTAGTCACGAGCAGAGAATTACGAAGCCCACAGTCTTCTGGAAAATAAAAATAAACTCACCTCACAAGCGGCTAGCTCATCAACCAAGATTCCGTTTTATGACGAATTTAGCTTCATTGTAATATTTTTTATTTCCTGGTATTTGACGGATTCGGCTTTCTCTTGTCAGCTTCTCTAATCTTCTATTTCACGTGGCTGATATTCAACATTGTCAGCTTTTGTGTCGTGTTTTAAGTCTTCTCCCTCCAGAAAACATTTCTTCATTTTTATCGACTTCACAAGGGCGGCTTCAGCTTCATTAGTAAAACCACCAGACCAAAAATGCTAAAGACACATAAACAACTGTATAACAAAAACATCGGACATGAATTTACTAGGAAAGGGCGCCGTGCCCATAATTAGCTTATACTCTTAGCTTAAATTTTGAATCTTAGAAAGCTGCAGTAAAATCGTACGGTGCAGTTATTTTATTTGTTATTTTTTTCCAGATCTTAGAGATACGAAGAAGGCTGGAATCGGCTGAAATGTGCGTCTTAAGAATGCTGAAGCTACCGTGGACAGCGAGAAAATCGAACGAGGAAGTTCTGAAATAGCCACAGGACACAAAGAAAATTATAGTTAAGATGAGAAAACGACAATCCAGATTTGTGGACCATGTGTGGAGGAGAGGCGGGCCCAGAGCACCCTAGTGGCAACAGGGAAGATCGAAGGTAGAATAGACAGAGGATAGACAGAGAGAGAAGATGTTTGATGCTTTGACATCCTGTACGTTAACTGTTCAGTGATAAGCCTGCTGAGGCGCAGAAGGGATCGAGGCTTATGGAAGGACATGATATCCTATGCCTGTTGACAAGGACCTTGAGAGAGATTTTTTTAAAATAATAAACCATCTGAGTAGCCAACTGAAGGAAACGTGATGTAAGCCTCAATGTAAGCCTCAATGTAAGCCTCAATGTAAGCCTCAATGTAAGCCTCAATGTAAGCCTCAATGTAAGCCTCAATGTAAGCCTCAATCCTACTCACATTAAGAGACTATTTTTTTTCACAGGCTTAACCCTCTCATTAAAAACTGTTTGAACAACCAGATTTTGATTTTTAGCTAAAGCTTTGTTAGCACTATACTGGATCTTTGTCTAACAGAAATGACTTGGATTTCTTATGAGGGTTTGGTCCAGTGGTCGCCCTGAGCTCTTTTGAAACCGGTACGGTTGTACCCGTTTTTCACTCTAGTGAGTAACTTTCTGACATACCAATTTTCTCAGAACAAAATTCCGTATATTGTACCTTCATTTCGTGTAAAATTAAACACTTTACAAACATCAGCAGAAAGCAAAATGTTCTAGTGAAGTATTTTTTCTGACCTTTTTTGCTCATTTTAGTCCCCGGAACTCCCAGTACTCACTACCAAAAACAGCACTAAGATGGACACCACGGGGGAACAGAAGTAAGGGTAGACCAAAAGAGACATGGAGAAGAACAACAGAAAGGATGTTGAGCAATAGAGGGCTCACCTGGGCAAGAGCAGAAAAAAAGGCGAAGGACAGGCATTTGTGAAAAACCCTTGCGGAAGCCCCATGTGCTCTGGGCACTTAAGGTTCAGAGAGAGAGAGAGAGAGAGAGAACTCCAAGTGCAGCATACGACATCAACAAAGTACTCCAGTCAATCTTGTCTTGAGCAAGTCGGGATACCTCAAATCATGTCTTTCCCGCTTTCTTTAGTTCTTCCTATTATGTGGCTCTCCATGTCCTCAAAGGCCTGTCCCTCTTTCTTCGATCTTTTTTTTTTTCTGTGGCGAGATTTAATATATCTTTACAATTTAATCTTCGTCAGAACTGACTGATTCTCCTTCACATAAATCAGAGTCAAAACTGGCTGATTCTCCTTCATATAAAGCAGAGTCAAATCTGGCTGATTCTCCTTCATATAAAGCAGAGTCAAATCTGGCTGATTCTCCTTCATATAAACCAGAGTCAAAACTGGCTGATTCTCCTTCATATAAATCAGAGTCAAATCTGGCTGATTCTCCTTCATGTAAACTGAGTATAATCAGTCAACTGGCTCTTTTTCCTCCAACCTATTTTGTCGCTGCATTTTTTTTTCACCAGAACCATCTCCAAAAGCTTCGGTTTTTTTTTTCTCTTTTTGTTTCATCGGTAATTTACTGATAATTGCCAGTTACGGCGATCGCTGAAAATCTCAGTCGTTCCGCTGATTGATCTACGAAATAAAACCAGTGTCTGTTTTTTTCTTTTTTCCTTGACCTGTTGGCATACATTACAGGATGACGAAATCTCACCCACTACAACTAATTTTCAACCGCATTTGACCCGTGAGTCAGCAACTGTCATCACAACAGTCAGTGACATCATCTTCGCCCGGTCACTGACACATAACACGCCGAAGAAATATTAAAAAGGCAGGACAATCATTTATGGCTTGATCTTGGTACCGAAGACTTCCAACTGAATTCGTTGAAAAACAGAAATTCCAGACGAAAGACGGGGGCGCTGGAGGTTTGGTTTATTATAAAATGTCACATTTTGATGAACAGGTTGACTTTAAGACAAGGAAAGCAACATCTTTTTCTGACTGCGGGTTAAGCTCAAGGGAAGTGAATAGTGGATGAGGTAGGCGGGGTAGGCGGAGGCTTGTGGCTTCACAAAATAGTAGGTTTTGTCATTTCTCGTTAACTACAAATTCTTCGGTTCAGTCCAAATGACATCCACTGTTTACCGGTCCAAACTATTGTAGAGATGAGTATTGTAGGATTAAACCTCGAAAAAATCGTAGACAAGGCACTTTAGTGAGACGTGAGAGAAAGAAAAATCTCTCACGTCTCACTAAAGTGCTTTGTCTACGATTTTTTTCGAGGTTTAATCCTACAGTATTTGTTCTCTTACTTTACCGTACCAAAACCTCGTAGTTTCCTATTTATAAAAAATTATTGTAGAGACGAGAGCTGCATATTATTATGTGCCGCGTTGTTCACCTTGTATTATTCAGTAAAGAATATTTTTTCTATGTTCTAGAAAATAAAAGAAAACAGCTCTGACCTACTTAAACATTCAGTGCTAACCACGTAGAGCCGATCGATGGAGATGGCCGTTTAAAGGCGTCGCAAAATACAGTTATTACTATCTATAAACAGACAGCTATCTATAAACAGACAGTTGTTACTATCTATAAACAGAGTTCAGAGAGCATGTACTGACGTGGTCTTTAATTTTATATGATCCATCTTTCTCTTTGTATTGTAGTCTGAGATGACGCCAGCTTTGGTGCATATGTTGGTTCTTCTATTATTATATTTTGTGATGGTGCGCGAACAGACTGGAAAACTAATGAACACATATCCGGGAGAATGAGAAGCGAAGTAGTTAGTGCTGCTAGTCTTTCATGCTGATTTGAATCCAACCCAAACTCACTCTGCTGCGGAAATGGGAACCTGACTCTTTCCGTAGTGGGAGGAGGAACGACGTCCAGGCGTTGTGCTGACCTCACCACCATATGTGGTAAAGGAAAATCTACCTATCACCACCTAATCTGTGCTTGTCTCTATGGCTTTATCTCTTGAATAAATATTTGGACAACAGAAGTCAAAACAAACAATAATGAAAACAAACAACAGTTGAAGTTCTCCAGCCACGTTAAGAAGATAAATTGCTATACTCAAAACTGTTTACACGCGTTGTTTCTTCAAACCGGATTTCCTTTGCCATCACAGCTCAAGACAAGTAACTATCTTCTGCCGGCCATGATACATTTATCGGGTACCATAGCTCTCATTCTCCTTGAAAATGAGGCATACAAAAGGTCATTCTGTTAGTGTATTTTCCTTCGGCTCACCAGAAGACCGTGTAAAGACGAAGATAAAATTCTCGAGGTCATGCCATTAAGACATATTGGGGGACACGTGTGTTAGGCCTGTATTTTAAAGACCGCCAGCACATGGAAGTCTGATGTGGGTCAGTAACACTCCTGGCCTCCGCTTTACAGACCCAGATTTCTCTGGTGCCCGTTTTAGAGGCTGGGAATACCCTAGGGCCTTTTTTTTTTTTTTTGGTGTGATGGTATCCATTGCCGGGACTTGAACCCGGTACCACCGGGTTAAGAAAAAAAAAAGATGTGGTTATTTTGAACCCTAGTGGACTTCCCTTCTCCAAGTGCATGAGATGCCAGGTGGCCATTTTGACAGCAAGGATTCAGTCCTTCTACCCGGGATCCAACAAGCAAGCACCACCATGACAGAAGACTGCGCTACACCTCCTTGGTGAACCTCCTTAGTGAACGTACTTGGTGAAGCTCCTTGGTGAAGCTCCTTAGTGAACGTACTTGGTGAAGCTCCTTAGTGAACGTACTTGGTGAAGCTCCTTAGTGAACGTACTTGGTGAAGCTCCTTGGTGAACCTCCTTAGTGAACGTACTTGGTGAAGCTCCTTGGTGAAGCTCCTTAGTGAACGTACTTGGTGAAGCTCCTTGGTGAAGCTCCTTGTTTTAGCTGGTATGTGTTTTGTCCTCTTTTAGACTCCCATTTCAGCTTTAATTTCAGTCTCCAGAGTACAAGTTACGTTTTCCCGTGTGCCTGTAATTTTCACGGACAGTCCCGAGTGGCCGAAAAAAATTTTTTGATCCGATTAATCTCTCCCTCCTTCCCTCCCTCCTCTCTCTCTCTCTCTCTCTCTCTCTCTATTTCCCAATACCCAATACCTATTTTAACATCAGCCTCATTTTCTGGAAATCCGGCAGGGGCGGACAACTCGTCGCAGCAGACGTCAATATTAAGGTAATAGTGCTTCAGTTAAAATTTTCCAAAATAAACTTTTCTCTCTCTCTCTCCCTCTCTTCTTTTCACTGTCTCTCTCTCTCTCTCTCTTTTTTCTGTCTCAGGTCTCTCTTTTTTGTCTCCCTTTATTTGCCTGTTTCTCTATGTCTCTCTTGTGCTATGTCTCTCACTATCTCTCTCCGTCTGTTCCTTTCTGTCTTTCTCTGTCTGTCTCTCTCCCTTTCTGTCTTTCTCTGTCTGTCTTTCTCCCTGTCTGTCCCTTTCTGTCTTTAAATGTCTGTCTCTCTCCCTGTCTGTCCCTTTCTGTCTTTCTCTGTCTGTTTCTCTCCCTGTCTATCCTTTTCTGTCTTTACCTGTCTGTCTCTCTCCCTGTCTGTCCCTTTCTGTCTTTCCCTGTCTATCTCTCTGTCTCTCGATCTGTCCGTCGCTCTTTCCCTATCTATCTATCTATCTATCTATCTATCTATCTATCTATCTATCTATCTATCTATCGCATCAAGTGTGACGTGTCAGAATCTGAAGACAGCAAAACTTGTTGTCGTGTCACCCTGATCCCAAAAGCAAGACTGTCAGTGCAGCTGCCGCTGTGAGGATGTTGCCACACTCCATCAATGTCCAAAGATGCGTGGATTAGAGTGCCTAAATTATGACCTCAAGTGGACCAAAACAAAAAACCCTAGCTTCTCTGAAGGCTCCACTACCAGGGTGGAGTGAAGGTCCCGGACCGTCGGCCAGCCCGAACCTGTTACAAGGAAAACTAAAGGAGATGTGAGGTAGGGTCTTGATCAGTTGTAGCTCGCGAGTCCGAGCGCCATAACGTGTGAATAGTCATAGTCATTAGTACCCCTCCCCCACACCTTTTTTTTCCTGGTTCACAGTTTACAAAAAAATGTTTGGGTAAAAAAATAAACCTCTTCAAAGTTACGACTGTCTGCGGTTTATTTCCGACTCTTGGAGTCGATAACCTCTTTCTCTCATTCTGGTCTATCTGCTTCCCTCTCCCAACCGCCCCCTCACAACCCAAAAAAAATGCAGTTTTTGACCTGATTGTGTACAGAGGGCAGGAGTTTAGCCAATAAAAAGACCTGCGGTTTGAGGGCAGTGCCCCCGATAATGGTTTGAAGAACTGACCAGCGGCAGACAGCTTAAGATGAGTCTCATCATAGTTAGATGTGTGTCCACAGTTTGGGAGTAACATGAGTTAGTAATCTATTTACTGGCCTCGGTTAGACTTGTAACACTAGAGAATAATCTGTTGACTAACAGCTGTAAGACAATAATATTAGAAAGTAAATCTGTTGACTAACAGCGGTAAGACAATAATATTAGAAAGTGAATCTGTTGACTAACAGCGGTAAGACAATAATATTAGAAAGTAAATCTGTTGACTAACAGCGGTAAGACAATAATATTAGAAAGTAAATCTGTTGACTAACAGCGGTAAGACAATAATATTAGAAAGTAAATCTGTTGACTAACAGCGGTAAGACAATAATATTAGAAAGTAAATCTGTTGACTAACAGCAGTAAGACAATAATATTAGAAAGTAAATATGTTGACTAACAACGGGAAGACAATAATATTAGAAAGTAAATCTGTTGACTAACAGCGGTAAGACAATAATATTAGAAAGTAAATCTGTTGACTAACAGCAGTAAGACAATAATATTAGGAAGTAAATCTGTTGACTAACCGCGGTTAGACTGTAATATTAGAAAGTAATTTGTTGAGTGATCGCGGTTGAAATAACGTCAGAATAATAACCTTCAGAGTGACGGGGTTTAGACAGTAAGATTAGAAAGTAATCTGTTGAGTGACCGCGGTTCGAAAATAACAGAAAGTAATTTGTAAAGTGACAAAAGTTAAATAGTAGCAGAAGGTAACGATTGGTTGAATGAGCGTTCATAGACAGTCCTATGTTGATGAAATCTTTTTCTTATGCCCATAACGTGGTGTTTATGCCTGGCATCAAGGCATTTTTCTTCCAACATGCTCAGGCTAAGCAAAGTTATCGTGTGATATTGGATATCACGTGAAGGCAGATATTGTATCACCGCGGTTTTTGTGTGACTGTGAATGTCGTGTCACAGTGGATATCGTTGTCCCGGCGAATATTGTATTACGGCGGTTTTCGTGTCACAGTGGATGTCGTGTCATAGTGGATGTCGTGTCATAGTGGATGTCGTGTCACAGTGGATGTCGTGTCACAGTGGATGTCGTGTCATAGTGGATGGATATCGTGTCACGGCGGTTTTGTGTGTGTGTGTGTCACAATGGATATAGCGTCACCAATGGTTATCTAAACTGTCGATACACTGTTGTTGGAGAAATCAATATGCGAAGACGGAGAAGATCTATGTGCAGGGCGAGGCATACTAAACCACACTAAGCTGTTGATTGGATGAAGAAAAAGTAGGACACGACGCTAAGTTTGGCCAAACAAACAAAAAAATGGACTCCACTCCAGTCTACACTTGGCACACCTTATTCCCAGTAATCGTCAACACATTTCACTTTGTCATTATGCGATATTTCCAAGTTATCACATTTTGAACATCACATATATTATGTTTACACATTGTCAAATTCTACACATTCTGTATACTATGTTTTCACATTGTCTCATTCTGTACATCCCATATATTACGTTTCCACACTGTCTCTTTCTGTACATCCCATACATTATGTCTCATTCTGTACATCCCATATATTACGTTTCCACACTGTCTCTTTCTGTACATCCCATACATTATGTCTCATTCTGTACATCCCATATATTACGTTTCCACACTGTCTCTTTCTGTACATCCCATACATTATGTCTCATTCTGTACATCCCACATGTTATGTTTTATTCTGTACATCCCATACATTATGTTTCATTCTGTACATCATATACATTATGTTTCATTCTGTACATCCCACATATTACATTTCCATACCGTCTATTTCTGTACACCCCATACATTACTGTTCTTTGACAGCGAAACATTAGGCTCTGCACCACCCACAAGAGAATAAGCAGCTGTCGTTGTCCCTGTATCCACAAACCAGCTTCTCTAAGTTATCCACTGTTTTATTAGCCGGTATAATGTTCTGTACCAGTCTGGCGGTCAATCACGAGGAAGAACTCTGATAACTGTGAAGACCTCAGCGGTCTAACAAATCACTTAGCTTAAAACCACCTTGTCAGATTGTGCTAGGGTTTGTTTAGAATTTATGTAAAACCTTTGGTTTTCTGTTTGAGAGAAAGAAATAATTAAAGACATTACGTTGAAAACATAGGATGTCTTGGTCTAGCTATTTAGCTTGAAAAGTATGGGTGTCTGGACGTTCACAGAAGCAGCAGCAGAAAGGAACATAAACATACGTTTTTGCTTTTAAATAAAACAACGAACATGCTGTAGAGGAGCATGTAGATATTTTCTGTGCTTGTGTCTGGTTTTTGAAGCATGCCGTGTCTTGTTTTTTTTTAACGAAAGCCACGTGGAAATTATGGCGAGATATAACTATAAACAGTTTTTTTTTGGGGGGGGGGTGGAGGCAGAATATTACTTCCGGAGGAAATATGGGTAATAGTTGTAATGTCTGGCTTAGCTCAGATACAACTCTCTTACAACTGCTGTCAATTTAATTCAACTGCCGTGCTGCGCGTGGCGTAGGCGATCATTTCTCTCCACAATTCCCTGTCTTTAGACTTGATTATGAGGTCCGCCGGAGACTTTCTTCCTAGCCACACTGACAGCCCATCCAGTAACTTCTCTTTCTCTCTCTGTCTTCCTCTGTCTCTTCTTCCTTCAGTTTTTCCAGTTGTCACAGTGTGTTCCAATTTTCCTCTTCTCAAGAAATGTCCTACAAATCTCGCTTGTCTGCCTCTGATCTTTGCTATAATTTGCTTTTTTAACTCCTGCCTCTCTTAAGACTTCGTTGGTTTTCTTAGCTGTCCATGGTACCTTCAACATCCTTCTCATAAACCACATTTCCACGGCCTCCATTCTCGCTGTAGTCTCTTATTCATAGACCATGCTTCACATCCATAAAACAAAATTTGCTCGATGTAACATTTAAGTACTCAAAATCTGTTTTCATTGATATGTATCTTTTGCACAAGATGTGTCTCGCTGTCTGGAATGCTGACTTAGCCTGAGCACGTCTGCTTTTTATTTCGTTGTGACATTTGCCATCAGTTGTTATAATCGTTCCTAAGTACTTGAATCTATCAACTTGTTTCAGTTCTGTGCCATCAGTGGTAATGCTACATTTTAGTGGTATTCTTTTCTTTGAGATGACCATCACTTCAGTCTTCTTTTTGTTCAGGCTGAGAGTTTTACTTTTACTTTCACGAACCACGACGTCCAGAAGATCCTGTAGCTCCCCTTCACTTTTAGCAATCAAGATTGTGTCGCCTGCATATCTTAAGTTGTTAAGGTTGTAACCGCCAACTGATATTCCTAGCATGACAATCCAGAACTATAGAAGCAGCAAAATTTTGGGGCACCATACAAGATAAAGCGAGTGTGAGATAAACAGACACAAGCCACGAAACTTTTTCTCAAAATCATGGGATGAAACTCCTGTAAGAAATGTTTAACCTGTTATTAGCTTTTTTTTCTTTTGTCATTCTTAGCTTTTGAAGAGACATTTCTTTGTGAGCTAGTGACTTTGATGCATGGTTTGATGAATAGTTCAGGATCTTTATGCAGGCTCCCAAGCAACTCTTTATATTTCAGTTTTTAGCTTCCACATCTTTCACGTGAGTTCATTTTCCCTTCAAATCCTCACCAATACTGAAGATTTCCCCTTCACTTTTCAAGTTGTTTTTTTTTCCCCCTTTCATTTATTTTCTTTCTTTTGAAATAAATCAAAATGTCAGTAAAGTTCACCCAGGATAGACTTTAGACGTGTCATTAGGAATACCTACAAGCAAAGTCGACTAGTCTGGTCGATTCCTTTTATTAACTGACACGAGCTCAGAGTTTGGTTGTACCAGTTCTCAGGCTCTGGCAGAATTCTGCTGGGGTCTGTAGCTTTCTTTCCAGTTTAAAATTTTCTAAAAAATGGAATTCTGCTGTTTCAAATGCTTCGTTGATGCTTTTTTAATAAAAGGAAATATGCTTGATATAGCACCAAGACTGAAGAATCATGTCTGGTCAAGACCCAATATCACGAGTAGAAATGGTCTCTGTGATGCTAACTGGAAAGTCATAAAATGTAGCTAGTTGGAAGGGCATCGCTCCACATGTTACTTTCTGCTTTCTATCCCAGGAAGAGCGTTCCTCGCACTGTGTCAAGGTTTGCAAGTAATCTGTGATATTCTCGCCTTTCAGCTCGAAACATCCATCTTTGGCATGGTTTATCTCTCTTAGGCCAATTTTACCTTCCCGTTCGATTCGCTGTGCATCCAGCCTCACTGTAATCGTTTTTTTTTCTTCTGGGAACGTAGAATAGGGTCTTGATTAGCTGTGGTTTTCCAACCCTCGCACAAGCAGTCAGATTTGACCACCCACGGCCATTTCTCCACCTTTTCTATTCTTCTACTTTTGTCTCCCTGGAAACACGTTGTTCTTTGCAATGTGCAATACCTCCTTAACAAACGTCACCGCTATGTCAACGACCTGCCCATCTTTCTAGCAAAAACCCTCCAGAAAATGATAGCAGTAATGAAAACTAGCTTTGTTATCGACATCTGTTGTTGTCATTATCATAGCCTCCGCCGGAGAATAAAGAACGCCGTGTGTTTGGATCAGCACAACAGGAAGAGATGTCTCGTTTTATTTTGTCGCTTTGTGACGTAATGTCTCTCTCAAAGGACAACTGAGATCCCAGTGTACGGCAAAGTTAATGTGTTTTTCGACCTTTCTTATTGCGCCATTTCATTACATTTCAGCAACATTAAGTACTTTCCAGGAAGTCCTTCGTGTAGTTTTTTTTTTTTTCAAATAAACTAACCTTACGCGAGTGTACTTTTCCATAAACAGTCATACTGCGCATTACGGCACAACAGCTTTTGTAATGAGAGCTGTCAGTATGTTCTGAATGCGTTCGACGTGGAAAAACATCTTAACGATACTGAAAGAGGTGGTCTCGTTAGCTAAGCTGTTAGCCGCTAGCTCTCTAACCCTGTGGTTCAAACCCCTGCAGTGAGGATTTTTTTTTCTGGTACCACCACACCAAAAAGTTCCCGGGGTCCACCCAGCCTCTAAAAATGGGTACCAGAGAAATCTGGGAAGGTAAATGAGGCCAGGTGTGGTACCGACAACATCAGACTTTCAAGTGCCGAAGGTCTTGGCATATACCGGCCTAACACTGTATTTTCAATATACCTTAATGGCATGGAAACGAGGGTTTTACCTATCTTGTGAATACTGAAAGAGCTGACCTTTCAGCTACATCAGATAGCTTGTAATAGCTCAGGATGATCTTTAGCCCTTTCCTAACTAAATTGAGTTTGAATATTACCTAATTATATTCTTTAGACCTTTCTAGCCATTTCCAATAATCTTTTCCAGTCCATGTAGATTAGTTCTTCCCAGTCCATACTCATTAGGATTTTTTTATCAGTGTGCATTAAATCAATTCCTAACAATGCTCGTTAGCTTTTTTTTTTCTCATTCATTTTCTTTGGCCATTTCAGGACTGTGTTAATTGGTCCTTTCTTAAATATCTTCTTTATCCGTTTTCTAACTATGTTCATTAGCCCTTTTCTTAACTATGTTCTTTACCTCTTTCTTAACTATATTCTTTTGCCCTTTCTTATCTATGTTAATTAGCCCTTTCTTTTCTATGTTTATCAGCCCTTTTTTAACTATGCTCATTAGCCCTTTCTTCGCTATGTTCATTAGCCCTTTATTAGCTATGCCCATTCTCCTTTTATTAACTATGGTCTTTCTAAACTATGTTCACTAGCCCTTTCTTAATTATGCTCATTAGCCCTTTCTTAACTACGTTCATTAGCCCTTTCTTAAATATGTTCATTAGCCCTTTCTTGTCTGTTCTTTAGACGGTTCCTAACAAAGTTTATTAGCGTTTTCTATGTCTCTGTTCCCTTTCTTAACTATATTTAACAGTAACTCCCAAATATATTCATTAACTTTTTTTGTGAAACTATGTTTATTAGCATTTTCTATGTTCATTCTTCCTTTGCTATTTCCATTAGCAGCTTCCTACCTATGTTCATTAGCCCTTTCTTATTTATGTTCATTAGCCCTTTCTTGACTATGTTCTTTAGACGCCTCCTAGCTATGTTCATTAGCCTCTCTCTTATCTATGTTCTCATAGACGCATCCTACCTATGTTCATTAGCCCCTTTCTTATCTATGTTCTCATAGACGCATCCTACCTATGTTCATTAGCCCCTTTCTTATCTGTGTACTAATAGACGCATCATAACTATGTTCATTAGCCCCTTTCTTATCTATGTTCTCATAAACGCATCATAACTATGTTCATTAGCCTATTTCTTATCTATGTTCTCATAGATGCATCCTAACTATGTTCATTAGCCCCTTTATTATCTATATTCTTTAGACGCTTCCTAACTATGTTCATTAGCCCCTTTATTATCTATGTTCTTTAGACGCTTCCTAACTATGTTCATTAACCCCTTTCTTATCTATGTTCTCATAGACGCATCCTAACTGTGTTCATTAGCCCATTTCTTATCTATGTTCTTTAGACGCTTCCTAACTATGTTCATTAGCCCCTTTCTTATTTATGTTTTTTAGACGCTTCCTAACTATGTTCATTAGCCCCTTTCTTATCTATGTTCTTTAGACGCTTCCTAACTATGTTCATTAGCCCCTTTCTTATCTATGTTCTTTAGACGCTTCCTAACTATGTTCATTAGCCCCTTTCTTATCTATGTTCTTTAGACGCTTCCTAACTATGTTCATTAACCCCTTTCTTATCTATGTTTTCATAGACGCATCCTAACTGTGTTCATTAGCCCCTTTCTTATCTATGTTCTTTAGACGCTTCCTAACTATGTTCATTAGCCCCTTTCTTATCTATGTTCTCATAGACGCATCCTAACTATGTTCATTAGCCCCTTTCTTATCTATGTTCTTTAGACGCATCCTAACTATGTTCATTAGCCACTTTCTTCACCATTTTCAGTACTTTTCTCAGATACATTTGTTTTGAAAAATAAAGACCAGTTGGGAAAATTCATTTGATTTTATAAATTTTTGTACCGGGTTTTCATTCCGTTCTCCGTTAATAGGACGTTACTCTCATCCTTTCCCCGCACTAAAAACTGACATGTAAAATATCCGGTTTTGTACTTCATCAAATGCCAGTAGTTTTTTGTACAGTTAAAATCAGAGTTCCGTTTAAGCCGGTTTGTTATCCGTCTTCTGAGATAATTCAGCCTCAACACAGGGTGCCGAATACCCCATTCGTATATAGAAAAGGCGTGGGGTGGGGGGGGGGGGGCCGGGGAATTTAAAGTTTGACAGTCGGGAAATCTACATCACGTGTCAGCCCGAGACTGACTGACTGGCTGACTGACTGACTGACTGACTGACTGAACTATGTCCCTACATTCTTGTTATTCTAAGTATTCTGTATAATTATAAAAGATTATTTAATGCCTAAGGTGGTAGCTGACTTCAGTTATTATTGTTGTTGTTGTTGTTTATTACAACAAATGGCAAAAATGTATTTGCTCATACACATTATTTCTGGGGGAAATTTTGATACCGTTTTTGTTTGGAAGATGTTTGTAAGAATTGTTTGTAATAGGATGGGAAAGGACTAGACAATTTCAAAAATGTGTTTTGCGCGTTAGATTTTTCATTATGATCCCCGAGGCCAAGAATAAGCAACAAAATACAGTGAAATATTCATTACCCGTTGACAGAATGTCTGGACCCACATATGGCTGTATGTTGTTCCCTTTACTCAATCTTTTATACAAGAAATTATCACATTGTGTTTTTACTATTTCTTCTGCATCTTATGCGGCCGGGCGTAGTCGCATGTTACCGTGACCGATGTGTGTATGATCTTCTTCTTCTTCTTCTTCATGCACTGATAGCTTGTCTGTACAAACATACAACGCCCAGTGTTGTTTTCTAGACCTGGCATTATCCTGCCTTTTTTTTTTAAGGCAGTTTTCCAGAAAGTAGTGCAGCAGCGACCTGTTTCATGCAGCCGGGTCGACTGACAACCATTGATAACTGGGACCTTCTTCTACCCCCACAACCTCCCCCCCCTCCCCCAGTTCAAAAATTTCTTTTCTTCTCATGAGAAACAGTATGCTATAGGCTGTAGACAACATACAGCTCCAGTTTATATAAAACCAATGAAAATATTTTTAATTAATTCTCATGGAAAACAGAATATGGAAATGATATAACGCTGATGTCAGACGAATAGATTCTTATGATATTTTTATAATGTAGCTGCACAAATGAATGTCGTAGCCTGAGAAAAGGAAATGGAGACTGCAATATTATAAAACAAAATGGCAAACAGCCCTGCCAATCATCAGGGGAAAAACAAAAAGCGATTTGTAAATTGAAGAATTAATAATGAAACAGCGGAAGCCATTGGCAGAAAAGTTACACCTCTTGGAAGGTGCGATGGAAAGTATGAAATAAGGCGATGGAAGGTATGAAATAAGGCGTTGGAAAGTATGAAATAAGGCGGTGGAAAGGTATGAAATAAGACGATGGAAGGTATGAAATAAGGCGATGGAAGACATGAAATAAAAGCCGTTATGTGAGTAAAGGTAAGATTGGCAACAGACACTTTTCACATATTTAAACAAAACTTCAAATTCCCAAACAAAATGCTGTAGATAATGAAGCCGAGAGTTGCACATTGTTATGCATACTCGACGTTTCAAGATTACACAGAAATACAGACATCAGGCAAAAAGAAAGAAGACAAAAACTGGGGGCATTTCAAGTACGGGAATACAGAAAATTGAAAAGCATATTGTGAGCACAAAGAAAAGCAGTCTTCTTCTTCTTCTTCTTTTGTTTCCTTGGAAATGTGGACTGTTGCTAAGGAGCATGGCACCGTGTGGGCTTTGGATCGGGTTAGGGCGGATACATTAATGAAGCTAAAAAAAATATCAGGGAAAGAGCTTCTTTAACAGACTCTACCGTCATGAGCTCTGTGGCGATCCCTGCAGCTTTCTTCAGGCTAGGCCTGTTACTGCTGGTACCAGCGAGAGGTGAGACAGGGTCTTGGTCAGATATGGTTTGTCAGCTTTGACGCTGGCACGTCAGCTAATGATGTCCTGATTGCCAAATCAGGCAACCTCCAAAGAAAACCATTTATAAAACCGTAGAAAGAAAAAAAACTGGAATGATGAAACGATACTGGACAGTCTGACGGGATGGTGTGAGAGGAGATCACCAAATGAGCTGATGGCCTGTATGAAGCATCGTGTAATCTGGAGAAGCATAATAGCCAACGCCAGTCGGAACGGCACCTGATGATGATGATGATGATGTCATATACATTTCTTAATAAAATTAAGCGGATTCCGCACCAGAAACCAGCAAATGAATGAAGTTCAGGAACTGTAAACAAATTACTGTTCTGTTGCTTGCTGACCAAAACAAGAATCATAGCGAAAAAGTCCTAGACAGATTCAGCTGACGTTATAGTTCTGTGCCTGTTAGCCAATACTAGATTTAAAGCAAAATATCTTTAGATACATTCTTCTGATGTAATAAAGGTCAGAACAGCATTTATCCAACTTAACAAATTATGGTCATCTAAGAACATCAAAACAAGAACCAAACTTAGGCTTTTCAATACAAACGTAAAGACTGTCCTACTATATGGTTCAGAGACTTTGGTCATGACCAAGACAATACCACAAAAGATGCAAACATTCATGAACTACTGTTTGAGGAGGATTTTAAACATTAAATGGCAGGACAAGATCAGGAACGAGGAAGTCTGGGAAAGGGCAAGACAAGAATCTTTGAACCTACAAACCATATCTAGGAAGTGGAGGTGGATTGCCCACACTCCGAGGAAACCTGACACAAGCGTAGCAAGATAGGCACTGACATGGAATCCTCAAGGAAATAGAAAACGAGGAAGACCTAGACTTACTTGGAAATGAAAAATTATGACAGTGCTCTTATACACATGGAATGAAGCAAAGGATAATTCAAAGACCAAGGATGACTGGAGAGCCTTTGTCCGTGGTCTATGCTCTCAAGGGAGTCAAAGGCGATGATGATGATCTAACGTAATAGTTCTGTAGCTTCTTAGTCAATACTAGATTTAAAGCAAAATGTCTGTCGATAGATTCACCTCACGTTATAGATGTGTGGCTATTAGCCAATACTAGATTTAAAGCAAAATGTCTTTAGATAGATTCACCTCTCGTTATAGTTATGTTGATTCTTCGTGAATACTAGATTTAAAACAAAATGTTTTTATATAGATTCACCTGACGTTATAATTATGTTTCTGCTTAGTGAATACTAGATTTAAAGCAAAATATTTTTAGACTGATTCACCTGACGTTATCTTTAAGTTGCTTCTTGGTCAATACTAGATTTAAAGCAAAATGTCTTTAGATAGATCCACCTCGCGTTATAGTTCTGTAGCTTCTTAGTCAATACTAGATTTAAAGCAAAATGTCTTTAGATAGATTCACCTCGCGTTATAGTTCTGTAGCTTCTTAGTCAATACTAGATCTAAAGCAAAATGTCTTTGGATATATTCATCTGACGTTATAGTTCTGTGGCTTCTTAGTCAATACTAGATTTAAAGCAAAATGATTTTGGATAGATTCATCTCATTTTATAGTTGTATGGCTATTAGCCAATACTAGAGTTAAAGCAAAATGTCTTTAGATATATTCACCTGACGTTATAGTTCTGTAGCTTCTTAGTCAATACAAATTTGAAGCAAACTGTACTTAGATAGGACATAGGAAAAGCAGAATGAACATAATAAATAAATATAGTTAAGAAACGGCTGACGAATAAGATTAAGAAGCGGCACATAGGACACACCAGTGGACATAGGTAGTAAGCGATTCAAGAACACAGTTAAGAAACAGCTAATGAACTTAGTTAAGAAAGAACTGATGAACATAGGAAACGGCTAATGAACACATGAAACACCAGAGGACATAATTAGGAAGCGACTAAAGAACAAACACCAGAGGACATAATTAGGAAGCGACTAAAGAACAGAGTTAAGAAACAGCTAATGAATGTAGTTGAGACAATGCTAATGAACATAGGAAAGACTAATGAACATGATTAAGAAACGGCTAACGAACATAGTTAAGACGATGCTAATAAATTACAACAACAACAACAACAAGAAAATTATTTCAGCTACAATATTTTAATTTCACATCTGCACACTCTCCTTAACAGAAGCGTTATATATAGTGAAACCATAGACGAAGATGAGTTTTATCTGTTAATACACTGTTGTGAATATTCACGCCTGTGAATCACTTATATATAAAACAACACATTCTGGAAATAAATATCTACTTTAAAGCCTCCATAGATTTTTAAAAGTTTTGTTTCAAAAAGGCGAATGATGCTTGAAGGAAGAAAGATAAAATCTTGCTGAAAGGCCATTGCTTCTGAGACTATTTTCTGAAATCTTTTTCCCTTTCGAGTCAAAACAAGACCCACCAAGGAAGGAAGGATTGTGTCGGCAAACAATTTCAACGAAGACAATAATCTACATGTACAGTTTAGTCCGCACATTTCTAAACCTTTTTCTAAACCTTAACGCCGCCATGCCAGCTTGCCATATTATCCAGCCTGTTCAGAATTCGCTCCCTTCGATCAATAAATTTCTTCAAATGCGAATCTTAACAGCTTGGTCCATTTTCTGTTGGTGCTTTTGGAGACCATTAAGGCTCCATCTCGCCAGACATAATTCAATCTATCTACCCTGTACTAGCAAAGATGTACTCTCTTCTGTTTGTGTGATTGGTCAAGTAACCTATTTATAGAGACCCCCCCCCCTACCCCTTTCCCCAGATTGAAGTATCTGGAGTACTGGTCGAGTATTGACGAGTTAACAATTTACCACATCAAACATCTGAAAAAGCACAGTGTCACAAACACGAAAGTGTACTCACTTTGAAAGAAGTTCCTTCTGCTCGGAGTTTGTCTAAGGAATATCACCCGTCCGTCTAACAGCGGATTCTGGCGTGCACGAGAGAGGACGCGAGCAGGATTCTGAAACAGGATAGAGAGAGAGGGAGTGGGGGGTGGGGTGGGGGGATGAGTGGAAGAGAGGAACCGGATTCGTCACGAGATTCCGTGATCCTAAATGCAACGCGCGTTACTGGATGAGTACTCGCGCTGGTTTCGTCCACACATCACGTAGTGAACAGAGAGACTCGATTTCCAAATCAATTCCTTCTACAATCTTTTATTGAACGACTTGTTGCAGTAGCAAAGCACGGGGGTTTCTTAGCCATTGGTGGAGGGTGAATAGCAACAAAAGGGGAGAGAAATAGTTTTCTTTTTTTTTTTTCCAACACCAGAGAGGAAGTGCTAACGCTGTCATTTACAGATTTACTCTCCTCTTCAGTTGTTCGGCAAGGTCAGAACCTTCTTCGCCATTATGCACGTCCGACAGTTTTGATTTGTCACAGATTGTGACAGAAGGGAAGGAGTCAAGGATCTTTAGCACAGATTGTTTATTCTCTTAATGCCACCGCTGGTAGCCCGTCTCTACCTAATCTACCAACTCTCTTCTCTGATTATCCCTGAATGCCAAAAGGGGGACGTAGTGTTGAACTAGCCATCGAAGCTCAGTGGGTAACCAACAAACAAAAAAAAAGAGAAACTAAACGAAGTAGCTAGAGAGGCACTTAGTTTGGGAATCTAGACAGCAAACAGACACACCAGACACCGAAAGGAGATTCCAGGCACAAGGCAAACATACCAAGGGAATGCAGTGGAGAAATCAAACAGCGAAGGCGCCTACGTGGAAGCGAGGATTCATTTAGTTACGCTGGCACGTAAGAGGAGAAATCCATCTTATACGTAACAAATGCTTCCCAGCATTGTCTGGGTACTTTAGCATTGCTGCGAGACTACAGATTCATGATGGAAGTGCCATTTTATACACAGCATAACCGAGAGTTGTATCGCTCGCTGGTGGGGAGGTAATCCTGGGAGATGCATACACACACACACACATACATACACACACACACACAAAAGCAACAGTCTAATTACACAGATACAAGAAAAAAAGAGAAACATTATTTCAGACACATGTTACTTATATCTCCTTTCGAAATAAAAAGATTAGATCGACATGTAATTAATTTGCACACGCTGCATTTATTATAAACATGGCAGAAAATTTTAAAATAATAATAACGTTGTAATGAACAAAAACTATTGAAAAAGTTCGCAAAGTGCCATCTATTTTTTTTTTTTTGGTTTTGTTTTTGGCGCTATCTTGTCTTCTCTGTTGTTCCTGATAAAGGAATACTGCCGAAATACTGAACGGTTTTTATCTTTCAGTAAAACGTGTTTTTCCCTTTTAACCTTTCTATGCCATCTTTTACCATTCTCATTTCTAACAGAACCAAACATCCCCGTCCATTTCAAACTAACAAACGCCAGTTTTATTTCAGTCATCATCATCATGTTGTCTTTAACACATTAACAGTTCCGTGTGCAGTACAGATTGTTGTGCCTTGCCCTACAGGCACATATCCATTATATACGATATACTGCATATAAGAGCTTCTTCGTGATCAGTTTTTGTAACGTAAGCCAAAGACCAGATCTGATAGCCAAGAAACTGGAACAGCGTGGATTTGGTTTATAAAAGCGACTTTCTTCAGCAAGAGAAGGTCATTCTCCATCAGCTGAGCTACTTCTGGCCTACACTGGACAACAATCTTGATAATCAAAACCCAAAAAAAAAAAAAAATGAATCTCCAACTACAAGAAAGAGAGAAAACGAAGTCTGTGAATACAGAAGCATACATTCATGCTGACTATAAATTGTTTATGTGAATAATTGCTACATTTCTTTCATGAATATCGCAACATCACACGTCACAAACAAGGACAATAATTCATTCATCAGGGGAGAAAAATCAATTCACATTGCATCTATTCTGTTTTCTCTGCCTTGATCTCTGGAGATAAGGGATGGAGGTAATGAATAAAGCAACAACTTTAGCAAGGTCTAATTCACTGATTGACGAGATTTCTTTTCATGTGTTCACATCACGTGTTCTCAACATCACTGAAAACAGCGTAGCGGTAATAATGTTTGCTGCAACCATCGTGAATCAAAGCTCATTGCTGCTTGCATAAAGAATCACCATTCCTTTTGTACTCAACCTCAGACACCAACAAAGTTCTATTCTCATCTGTCGCTTTCCTCAACTTTCTTTTTGTATTTAACCTCAAACACCAACAAAGTTCTATTCCCATCTATCTCGCTTTCCTCACCTTTCTTTTTGTATTTAACCTCAAACACCAACAAAGTTCTATTCTCATCTGTCGCTTTCCTCATCTTTCTTTTTGTATTTAACCTCAGACATCGACAATGTTCTATTCTCATCTGTCGCTTTCCTCATCTTTCTTTTTGTCTTTAATCTCAGACAATGCGAGGGGAAGGGGTGGGGGGGGGGGGTGGGAAGACGCAGTCCATTTTGTCAATCAGCGACCCATAGCTGACATGCCAGCATCGGGGTTGGCGAGCCATAGCTGACCAAGACCCTGTCCCACCTCTCCCTTGGTACCCCCAGTAACAGGCTTGGTCTGGCTAACAAGGCAGGGATGGTTACAGTCCCTAGGGTGGAGCCTGATAAAGAAACTTTGCGCACCCCCTGATTTTTAATTCTTCCCGCCCGCCACCCTTTCCCCCTCCCCTCCCCCCCCCCACCCCCCCGCAAAAAAGCTGAGAAACTTGCTCCCAAGTCGACACTATGCTATGCCTCAATATCTTCACCACATCTACTGCAAATAACACCAGGTTGCAGTTCCAGAGAAGAAGAAGAAGAAGAAGAAGGAGAAGAAGAAGTAGAAGAAGAAGAAGAAGAAGAAAAAGAAGTAGAAGAAGAAGAAGAAGAAGGAAGAAGAAGAAGGAAGAAGAAGAAGAAGACTCGAACACGACAAACTACTAATTCTCATCCATCGCTTACATCGCAGTTCCTTTTGTATCTAATCTCAGACAATAACCAGTCCCTAGTTCTCATCCATATCTCTGCTACGTTAGAGCAACCATCTCCGTCACACACACAAAAACAAAACAAAACTGAGAGACAAGCGGTAGGAGAAGCCACATGTTACGCTGCACGTGATGTTCTAACATCTCAAGTTGTTAACGTCGGCGGAATAATGAAGGGAAAGACGTGAGAGAACTTCGTTTCCGTGGGTTTATGAATTTAAAAACAGAATGGGAAAAAAATGGCATCAACTGGTCTGGAAACATCTATGAAAATCTTCATGTCTGCGAGTTTCTCTTCCTGGTTTATATATATATATATTTTTTTTTTTAATTAAATCCTCGGCAATATTGATCTTACTTCTTTAGAGAGATCCAAAGCAGAGTCTGTATTTGTAGGTTTTAATTATGCTTGATCTATGTCTGTATTTTCTTATCTGCTTTTCTGTGGTTTATACTGCATTTTTATGGAAATAAATCCCCTGTTCCAAATACAGCCTTGTTTTAATTTTCTCATACCACGTGACCAGAAAGAGGACCCTGATTAAAATCATTTACTTTGCTCTTCGCATACCACGTAACTAGAAAGAGGGCCCTGATTAAAATCTTTTACTTTGCTCTTCCCATACCACGAAACTAGAAAGAGGGCCCTGATTAAAATCTTTTACTTTGCTCTTCGCATACCACGTAGCCAGAAAGATGGCACTGAATAAAACCATTTACTTTGGTCTCCGCATACCGCGTGACGAGAAAGAAGGCCCCGAATAAAATGATTTTCTTTTGTCTCCGCATACCACATGACTAGAAAGGGCCCTGAATAAAACCATTTACTTTGGTCTCCGCATACCGCGTGACGAGAAAGAAGGCCCCGAATAAAATGATTTTCTTTTGTCTCTGCATACCACATGACTAGAAAAGGCCCTGAATAAAACCATTTACTTTGGTCTCCGCATACCGCATGACTAGAAAGGGCCCTGAATAAAACCATTTACTTTGGTCTCCGCAATACCACATGACTAGAAAGGGCCCTGAATAAAACCATTTACTTTGGTCTCCGCATACCACGTAACTCGAAAGAGGGCACTGAATAAAACCATTTATTTTTGTCTCCTTCATACTGGGTGACCAGAAAGAGGACTCTGGGTTCTTCCTGCTTTTAACCTCCTAATAAAACTGGACAAAATGAAGGCCCTCTGGCGGCCTTCTTTTGGCCTCCTCTTATTGCTCGAACATAAAAGAAAACTGCTGAATACATTCTTAAAGTCTCCTCTTATTGCTCGAACATAAAAGAAAGCTATTGAGTACATTTTTCTACAGTCCTCTTATTGCTCGACCATAAAATAACACCATTGAATACATTCTTCTAGTCTCATCTTACTGCTCGATCATAAAAGAAAACCATTGAATACATTCTTCTACTCTCCTCTTACTGTTCGACCATAAAACAAAACAACTGAATACATTCTTCTAGTCTCCTCTGACTTTTAGATCAGAAAGGGTGTCCCTGAATACAATCTTCATTTAAAAAAAAAGTCCCTATAACATTCTCCTGATCTTCTTACACTTAATCGACCGGAAGCAGTGTCTTCAATACATTTGTCTTTCTTTAACTTGCTCATACTAATTCACCAAAAAAAGGACCTGGCATGCAAACTTCGTTTAATACTTTCCTATCCAGTTTTAAAAGCGACGTCGCTTATAAACCTAAACATTATTTGTCTCCGTCGTTTATTATCAGTTTTATAAGTTTAAGCTCCCAGTGAAGACAGAATACTTCCCAACTACTTGTGTAGAGAACAGCTGATAGGTGACTGAATAATCCTGCTCGATTTGGACTTAACCTAATATAGAAAACAACAAAAAAAGGCAATCTCAGTGACTGCAACAACCGAAGAGATGTAACCTTGGCTGCTACATAGACCAGGATGGTGACACCGGGAAAGAAGTTAGAATTGCAAAAGCAGCATTGTCCTTCAAGAATCTTGAGAACATATGGCATTCAAAAGTTATAAGGACAAAAACCAAATTAAGATTCTTCAATTCAAATGTGATATCCATCTTCATCTATGCATGCGAAAGCTGGAAATCAACTAAAGAAATAGACAAGAAATTGAACTCTTTTGAAAACAAATGCCTAAGGAAAGTATGTGGTATAAAGTGTCACGAATTTAAGAACAACGCAGAGATAAGACAGATGAGCAAACAACAAGCTTTCTCATGAGTGATCAGAAAAAGAAGATGGACATATGTAGGCCATATGATGAGAAGAAATAGTCAGGAAATACCAAAACAAGCTATCAAGTGGAGCACAACAGGCCGAAGAAAAAGAGGTCGACCACGTGAAACTCTAAAGAGGACATTGTTAAGAGAAGCCAGTTCAGTGGACATAACATCCCTTGATGAAGATGACAAAACTCTCCGAAAACAGGAAAACTTGACAAACAACTATGTGAGCCTTATGTGACGTTTAACGGCACGGGAAAGGTAGAAGATATTTTTTAAAATATAGAAAACACAAACACAGGTCAATGAGGAATGAAAAGCAAAGTATCAGGTAAACCCTAAATAACCCCTATTTTGTGCAGATGGACGATGATCAGACAGTCTACGGATGACCAAAAACTACAGTCATCGCTAACAAAACATCGGTGAATTTATGCATGAAAAATTATGGTAGTAGCGTCCCTTAGACGTGTGGTCCAATTACCGGTTTATCGGTGGCTCATTCCGAAAGTTTCTGATAATTCTTTGACTTTTTTTTTTTATGAACTGTGTTTTAGTTTATGAGTGTGTGGTTGAGACTACATGCGAAAGCTCCCAATAAAACATGATTCTATTCTCCTTTCTCACACACATACTCACGCACGTATACAGACATGCACAGCTTCGCTTTATACATTGTTATTTTTAACAAGAAAGTTCATTTTCCGCCTACGCGCGTTATACGGGTGAAAATACCGTAATTATTCTCAAACTACAAAGACAGCTCTTAATACGACCTTCCCTCAGGCTTCCCATACAACGCTGCCAGAAAGGGTTCACATTCATTATCCCCCCTTCCCTCCCCCCCCCCCCCGACTCCCCAGTTCATACCTCTTTCAATAACCCCACCCCCACCCACCCGAGCCCTGGAGAGCCAGGTCGATCCCCGGAATCAGTTATTATAGGGCCCCTATCCATGCTGTAGGTGGAAAGTTCCAGCGTTCTTCTGAATGTTATTTCTAATAAGAAACGAGGGTTAAAAACACAGTCCGGGCCATGGGGGTACAACTCCTGCTCTCAACTCCCTTCCCACCCTTCCCGGAGTCGGGCCCGATCCTCCTATCCCAAACACACTCGAAATATAAAATCGGTTCACGTGAATCGCGCAATAATACAGTACACCAAAGACAAGGAGATGAAATAGGTGGACAATCTTTATACAACATAAACCGTGCCAAAAAAAAAAAAAGTCGCCTAACAACTAACATCCATTTCATCTCCTTAATAAACAGTCTCGTCTTGTCTTGTTTTATCTTGTCTTGTCTCCTTCCTCATATACCTTTCGATGCTGAGTGGACAAATAGACGTCTTGACAGGGCTCGACGATTTGCTTCATATAATGGGATATTTTAAAACTGCTTTAATTTCCTCTCTCCATCTCCTACGTGGGGGGGGGGGGGGGGGCCTCTTCCTCTGTTTCTTACAAATCTTAGTGTGAATGTTGTCTGTGATATACTGTCTGGTGGTAGCCGTGTAATATGGCCAAACCATTTGATTTGCTGTTTCTAGTGTAATACTGGTGTTACTCCAACCTTTGCCCTGATGGTGTCATTTCTTATTTGATCTCTTCTTGACACATTTAGTATTCTCCTAAAAAAATCACACTTCTGTCGAGATGCTTTTTCTTTTGTTTTTTGTCTGCTAGTGTCCATGATTGACATTGATATTATAGAGTTTGTAGTAAAATTGTGTTGTACGGTGCTCTTTTTGTTCCAATCGTGATGTAATTGTTTTTCAGTAAGGGAGTCATTTGTCCAATGACCTAATTTGCTTAATTGCATTTGCTCTCAATCTCAGCGTCTGTTGTCCCTGAGGATGATATTGTGCTACTGATACAGAACTATATATTATCTTTACACCAGTGTTCTAAATACTGAGTTGTACTGAATTAGTTACACACCGTCTTCAGACTCAAATTCACTCCCAGATTCTTTCCAATCTCGTGTTGGCACAAACAGGCACGGAAGACCAAGCCAGCCCAGCGAGACATGACGTTTATTAGACAGACATGATGATAATGAAGATGGCCATGAAATGTTGACTGTCGGCAGACTGCCCTGCCACATGGCAAGTCCAAACATTCCAATAACTTCAAAATGGGACATCACATTTTTTTTCCGACAGGAACACGAATCCATCCACACAGCTTCACATGCAGACGTGGTCTCACTCAACTCACACGGTCTACCCCACAGTTCACGCTTTCACGGGATTCTTTCTTCACGTGACCATCTTCACGAAAAATCTCGAACTTCCCTATCCTGGAAGTACAAAAGATAAAACCACAAGAGCGACAATAGCGCTTAGGTTTCAGTCAGTCATTTGCATGTCCCTTGTGGAACTTTGCCTCCGTAACAGCTCTCATCTAGGCCTCTCAGTTGTAAGCAAGATGCCCTGCTGTTGATGAATCCATTTGCACATTATCAACGATGTCTTGTAGCCATCTTCGCCTTGGTCTTCCTTTCTTTCTTTTTCCTATTATGGTATCCTTCCAAGACTGTCTTCTCTAAATTCTCATGACGTTTAATGTGTCCAAAATATTTCAGTTTTCTCCGTTTAATCCTCTTTACTAGCCAGTCATCTTCAATATTAAGTTCTTTTTTGTGTGCCCACGATATTTGAAAAACTCTTCTGTAATATTTACATTCCAATGCATTTGTCAACATCATTAAGGACTTATACAATGGATATGGTTGTGCAGTCAAGACAGAAGAAGGGATGAGTGAATGGTTCCAGATTGAAACAGGCGTGAAACAAGGATGTATACTGTCTCCTTTACTTTTTGGGATTACAATAGACTTCATAATGAAAAAATGCTGCACAGGTAACACAGGTATTGACTGGGTACATGGGACCCAACTAGAAGATCTTGATTTTGCTGATGACATAACTCTTATCAGTAATAATGTGAATTTCATGCAAGAAAAAACAGATAGCCTATCTTCACTGGCTAGCAAAATAGGACTTGAAATTAACAAGGACAAAACAAAAATAATGAAAATTCCCATCAATCAAAATGGAAAAATACACATAGAAGGGACAGATATTGAAGAAGTCAATCAATTTGCATACCTTGGCAGCTACATAGACCAGGATGGTGACACTAGAAAGGAAGTTAGGATCAGAATTGCAAAAGCAGCATCAATCTTCAAGAATCTTGAGAACATATGGAATTCAAAAGTTATAAGCACAAAAACCAAGTTAAGACTATTCAATTCAAATGTAATATCCACCCTCATTTATGCATGCGAAAGCTGGAAAACAACTAAAGAAATAGAAAAGAAATTAGACTCTTTTGAAAACAAATGCCTAAGGAAAATACTCGGCATCAAGTGGAATGAATTCAAGAACAATGCAGAGATAAGACAGATGACTGAACCACAACCAGTCTCACGGGTGATCAGGAAAAGGAGATGGACATATGTTGGCCACTTGATGAGAAGAAATGAGCAGAGAATCCCAAAACAAGCTATCAAGTGGAACACAACAGGCCGAAGAAAAAGGGGCAGACCGCGTGAAACTCTGAAGAGAACATTATTAAGAGAGGCCAAGTTAACAGGCATAAAATCCTTTGATGAGGTTGAAAGACTCGCCGAAGACAGGAAAAATTGGCGAACTACTTTGCGAGCCCTATGTGACGTCTAACGGCACGGGAAGGATATAAGATAAGATATAAGAAGAATGCATTTATGTGTTTCTCTTACGATAATTAACACAAGAACAATCATTATTCTGTTATAATACCTAGTGTATTTAAAATGTTTCAACTGTTTCAATGGCTTGTTGTCTAGGAAGGTCTTTGTTTGGATTTTTTCTCTCGCTATGGTATGGTTTCCGGTTTTTTTTTTTTCAGCACTGATCTTCATGTTGTGGTTTTTATATGCCTTGCTAAATTACCCATGTTCTGCTTTAGGTCTTTATCTATGTGGCTATGAATACCTGATCGTCAGCACAAAGGACTCGTTTGTGGTCCATCTATTGTGTAAGTTTTCTGGAAGGTGTTGTGGGTTTACTGGCATTCTTTCTGGGGTTGTGCTGCTGGGCAGCTTTGTAGTGAAATTTTTACTGTGTACGTTAGCATCTTTGCAGATGTTGCCAATATATCTTTGAATAGTACGTAAAAGAGATAGTACATAGTCCTGCCTCACTCCAGATTTTATGATGAATGTGTGTCCTGCATTTATTCTAACTGTACACTGACTGTTTTCGTACAGGTTTTTGCATAAGTTCACAAGATATGTACTAACTCCATAATGCTATAAGATTTCCCACAGTTTATATTTATCTCATTAATTTGCACGTCCATTGCAGAACTTTGCCTCCCTAACAGCTCTCCTGTAGGGCTTCTCGGTTCTAAGCAAGATGTCCTGTTGCATCCACTTGCACATTATCAACGATGTCTTGCATCCATCTTCGCCTTGGTCTTCCTCTTTTTTCCCTTTATGTACCCTTCCAAGACGGTCTTCTCTAAACTGTCATGACGTTTAATGTGTCCAAAATATTTAAGTTTTCTCTCTTTAATCCTCTTTACTAGCCAGCCTTCTTCAATATTAAGTTCTTGTAGTATGGATATATTTGTTCTTTTTTGTGTCCATGATATTTGAAGAACTCTTCTGTAGCATTTACATTCAAAGGCATTTATGTGTTTCTCAGCTGTTTTGTTAAGTGTCCAGGTCTCACAGGCATATGTTTCGATGGGAAAGATCTACTCTATTAAATGCTTTTTCTTGATCTACGTAAGCTATGTGTAGTATCTGATTGTGTTCAACTGATTTTTCTGTTAGCTGTCTTGTGGAAAAGATGATATCTGTACAGCTTCTATTTTTTTTTTCTAAATCCCATCTGAGTTTCATTTAACTATGGCTCAACCACTGGTCGCAGTCTGTTCTCTGGGATCTTGCAGAACATTTTCCCAGTTTGGCTTAGCAGTGAGGTGCCTCTATATTTACTGGTTATTAGCACTAAATAAAAACTGATAAAAATTTGGCGAAAAACTTCTGAAAAAGACAGAATAAATACAATAAACACATTGAACAAACTGAAACATTGGAAGGTTTGCTTCTGTCTTATGCTTCCTATGAGACTTTGATGAAAAGAACGTTTGCCTCTGTCTTATGCTTCCTATGAGACTTTGATGAAAAGAACGTTTGCCTCTGTCTTATGCTTCCTATGAGAGACTTTGATGAAAAGAACGTTTGCCTCTGTCTTATGCTTCCTATGAGACTTTGATGAAGGGAAAGTTTGCTTCTGTCTTATGCTTCCTATGAGAGACTTTGATGAAGGGAAAGTTTGCCTCTGTATTATGCTTCCTATGAGACTTTGATGAAGGGAAAGTTTGCCTCTGTCTTATGCTTCCTATGAGAGACTTTGATGAAGGGAAAGTTTGCTCTGTCTTATGCTTCCTATGAGACTTTGATGAAGGGAAAGTTTGCCTCTGTCTTATGCTTCCTATGAGACTTTGATGAAGGGAAAGTTTGCCTCTGTATTATTCTTCCTATGAGAGACTTTGATGAAGGGAAAGTTTGCTTCTGTCTTATGCTTCCTATGAGACTTTGGTGAAGAGAAAGTTTGCCTCTGTACTATGCTTCCTATGAGACTTTGATGAAGGGAAAGTTTGCCTCTGTCTTATGCTTCCTATGAGACTGTGATGAAGGAAAAGTTTGCTTCTGTCTTATGCTTCCTATGAGACTGTGATGAAGGAAAAGTTTGCTTCTGTCTTATGCTTCCTATGAGACTGTGATGAAAGAAAAGTTTGCTTCTGTCTTATGCTTCACTGTAAGTTTTTGGTGAAAGAAAATGAGAATCTGGTAGAGGAAACAGGTGGCATTTTTCCTTCATTTATCTAAAGCCCTCGATCTCATTCTATAGATAAGATCTTGAATACCAAATTTCAGAAACTACATCTTGATTTTTTTTTCTTTTCTGATAAAAATCATCCTACATTTCATGCAATTTCTGAATTCTCATTCGAACGCGTTTATAGCCCATATCTGTCTCGGCTGGGGTTATATCAAGGTTCTGTCTAAGGTTGTTAGGGATTCTGTCTGAGATTGTTAGGAGGGTTCTGTCTGAGGTCGGCTGGGGTTTTGTCTTAGGTTCTGTCTGAGGTTGTTAGGGGTTCTGTCTGAGGTTGTTAGGGCTTCTGTCTGAGGTTGTTAGGGGTTCTGTCTGAGGTTGTTAGAGGGGTTCTGTCTCAGGTCGGCTGGGGTTTTGCCTGAGGTTCTGTCTGAGGTTGTTAGGGGGGTTCTGTCTCAGGTCGGCTGGGGTTTTGCCTGAGGTTCTGTCTGAGGTTGTTAAGGGTTCTGTCTGAGGTCGGCTGGGGTTTTGTCTGATGTTCTGTCTGAGGTTGTTTCTGCCTTAGGTTGGCATCGTTTCTGCCTTAGGTTGGCATCGTTTCTGCCTTAGGGTGGCATGGTTTCTGCCTTAGGTTGGCATGGTTTCTGCCTTAGGGTGGCATGGTTTCTGCCTTAGGGTGGCATGGTTTCTGCCTTAGGGTGGCATGGTTTCTGCCTTAGGGTGGCATGGTTTCTGCCTTAGGTTGGCATGGTTTCTGCCTTAGGGTGGTATGGTTTCTGCCTTAGGTTGGCATCGTTTCTGCCTTAAGTTGGCATGGTTTCTGCCTTAGGTTGGCATGGTTTCTGCCTTAGGGTGGCATCATTTCTGCCTTAAGTTGGCATGGTTTCTGCCTTAGGGTGGCATGGTTTCTGCCTTAGGGTGGCATGGTTTCTGCCTTAGGTTGGCATGGTTTCTGCCTTAGATTGGCATGGTTTCTGCTTTAGGTTGGCATCGTTTCTGCCTTAAGTTGGCATGGTTTCTGCCTTAGGTTGGCATGGTTTCTGTCTTATGTTGGCATTGCTTCTGCCTTAGGTTGGCATGCTTTTTGCCTTAGGTTTGTATGGGTTTTGTCTTAGGTTGGTAGGGGTTCTTCTCTTAGGTTGGTATGGATTCTGCCTTAGGTTGGTAGGGGTTTTGTCTTACTTTGGTATGGGTTCTGTCTTAGGTTGGTAGGGGTTTTGTCTTACGTTGGTATGGGTTCTGTCGTAAGTTGACAGGGGTTTTGTCTTAGGTTGGTTAGAGGTTCTGTCTTAAGTTGGCAGGGGTTTTGTCTTAGGTTGGTTAGGGGTTCTGTCTTAAGTTGACAGGGGTTTTGTCTTAGGTTGGTTAGGGGTTCTGTCTTAAGTTGGCAGGGGTTTTGTCTTAGGTTGGTTAGGGGTTCTGTCTTAAGTTGACAGGGGTTTTGTCTTAGGTTGGTTAGGGGTTCTGTCTTAAGTTGACAGGGGTTTTGTCTTAGGTTGGTTAGAGTTTCTGTCTTAAGTTGGCAGGGGTTTTGTCTTAGGTTGGTTAGGGGTTCTGTCTTAAGTTGGCAGGGGTTTTGTCTTAGGTTGGTTAGGGGTTCTGTCTTAAGTTGGCAGGGGTTTTGTCTTAGGTTGGTTAGGGGTTCTGTCTTAAGTTGGCAGGGGTTTTGTCTTAGGTTGGTTAGGGGTTCTGTCTTAAGGTTGACAGGGGTTTTGTCTTAGGTTGGTTAGGGGTTCTGTCATAAGTTGGCAGGGGTTTTGTCTTAGGTTGGTTAGGGGTTCCGTCTCAGGTCGTCATTAAAAAAAAAATAAATATTCTGATCTTTATTTTTTCACTTTTTTCCCGACCTCTCTGAGAAAATGTTCTCATTTCTATGGAGGATATCAGATAAAAGATCAGACATATACGACAGAGAATGCCCGGGCTCGTCAGATCAAAGACGGAAACTTAATTCGCCATCGCCCTGGACAACCTGAACCGCGGGTGCAGGCAGAAACTCGATGAGTGACAACCTTAACTCTTCCACACCAGAACAACACTGGCAGTGCTGCTAGATCTTGAGCACCTAAGTGAGTCAGTGCTTGCAGGGACATACAGGCAAAGTCTCAATCACAAGAGAAGTAGTACACTCCTAGAATGCATAAAATAGGAAATAGTAGGAGCAGCTTTATTACTTAACGATTACAAAGTTCTGACGTTTCGGCGTGAGCCTTAATCATACAAAAACATACAGGATGAAGAAATAGAGAGAGGAGATAAAGTATAGATTCACATGAATACTATTAAAAAGAGTACTTTGTAAGGTGTGACTTGTCCGGTGGTGTGTGTCAGAAATGGATTTAGTAGAAGGTGGAGACTGTTTAAATAGAGACCTGTGATATGTGGTCGGTGGGTTGTAGCTGGGGGGTGGTGGATGGGGAACCGGGGAGGGGACAGAGAGTGATACAATATTGACCTAGCTGGGAGAAGCTGAAACTGCTTTTTCCTAGTTTATACATTCTGGTATCGCAGCTTTACTGGAGTGCTTCGTGTATAGTTATATACTTATATACTAATTATTGTGTAGTATATTCCTAACCCAAAGGCATATTTTTAAATAACAGAGTAAGTTCCCTCCACTTTCTTTCTACCAGAATTTCTCATCATCAAAATTTGTTCTGGCAGACCACTGAAATTAGTCCAAGAGGTTAAACACAGAACACTAAGAATGATAATTAAACACAGCACAACGAAGAACGGCAAGTTAAACACTGAACACGGAGAATGACAAGTTAAACACTGAACACGGAGAATGACAAGTTAAACACTGAACACGGAGAATGGCAAGTTAAACATTGAACACAGATAATGACAAGTTAAACACTGAACACGGAGAATGACACAGATAATGACAAGTTAAACACTGAACACGGAGAATGACACGGAGAATGACAAGTTAAACACCGAACACACATAACGACATGTTAAACACTGAACAGGAAGAATGACAAGTTAAACACTGAACACGAATAATGACAAGTTAAACACTGAACAGGAAGAATGACAAGTTAAACACCGAACAGGAAGAATGACAAGTTAAACACTGAACACGCTGACTGACAGATAAATATTTTTTATTGCCCAGTTTTAATCACTGAAAGTTTATCTGAGATAATTTTGTTGTTCTATGCACGCAGATAAACAGATACTGGTACTCAATAGCACTTTTGATCTGTCTTCAGTTATTCTGATAAACACTCGCTGAAGAATGACACCCTAACGTCTTGGAACAACATTATCAACTGAAGCTAATACTGCAATGTTAACACCATCATAAAAACATAAAAAAGAAAAAGGGACTTGTGATTTTTTTTTCCTCGCCGCAACCCGTGATACTCTTGGCAAAGCTTACCAAACTGTGGGCATCAAGCTGATTTGAGCTCATCGCACTGTCTGTATAGTAGCTGGTCAAACCATCTGGTGCAGAACTGCGCGTGCATTTGACGTCGTTAAAAGTTCTTTCCTTTGACTGTAAACGTCATGACAATTTAGAGAAGCTCGTCTTGGAAGGGTACATAACTGGGAAAAAAGAAAGAGAGGAAGACCAAGACGAAGAAGGCGGCAATACATCGTTGATGATCTGAAAATGGATGCATCAGCAGCAGGGCATCTTGTTTACAACCGAGAGGCCTACAGGAGAGCTGTTAGGGAGGCAAAGTCCCACAAGGGACATGCAAAGTGACGTACTGTCTGTAAAGGCAGTGTTATAACAGAATTGCCATTTCACACCACAAAATCGCCCACGCATACATACACGTGTAACAGGGCATGCAAAAACGTACAAGTAAGCGTTACTTCAACACAAAAAAAATAGAGAAAATCTTCCCGTGTCTTGATTACAGAAAAGGATGGATCTTTCTGGATGATGTATCCACTCTATCTGAAAACGTTTGTTTCAAAAAGCTTATGAGGAAAACGTTACATGTAACGACTTTCTCTAAACACTCTGAGGACGGTTCTCCTGGGTCAGTGGACAATCTTCTTTATCTTGACGTGCACGCCATCTCTGGCTACCAGGAAAGGTCGCAGTGCAAGGCGAAGCGGTATCTGAAGTGAAATTGATAACAAGAGGTTTACAACGTCAGAAAAAATGAGTGATTTGGCTGTGAATTCTTGTTTAAAAAAAAATTGAGCTGTCACGTGAATCTGACAATTGTACATAAATCAAGTGTTTATGACTGAAGGCTTCCTTATATATATATATATATCACATGTTTTTTTTTACTTCACGAAACCGTACATACGTCACCTGTTTCTGATTTATGTTGTTTGTGTATATCTTACGTATGTCTGATCTATGGCATCTTTACATACATCCTACGTTTGTTTCCGATGTCTTCTTTACATACATCCTACGTTTATGATGTCTTCTTTACATACATCCTACGTTCATGATGTCTTCTTTACATACATCCTACGTTTATGATGTCTTCTCTGCATACATCCTACGTTTATGATGTCTTCTCTGCATACATTCTACGTTTATGATGTCTTCTTTACATACATCCTACGTTTATGGTGTCTTCTTTACATACATCCTACGTTTATGATGTCTTCTCTGCATACATCCTACGTTTATGATGTCTTCTGTGCATAAATCCCTAGTTTATGATGTCTTCTTTACATACATCCAACGTTTATGATGTCTTCTTTACATACATCTTACGTTGATGATGTCTTCTTTACATACATCCTACTTTTATGGTGTCTTCATTACATACATCCTACGTTTATGATGTCTTCTCTGCATACATTCTACGTTTGTGATGTCTTCTTACATACATCCTACGTTCATGATGTCTTCTTTACATACATCCTACGTTTATGATGTCTTCTCTGCATACATCCTACGTTTATGATGTCTTCTCTGCATACATTCTACGTTTATGATGTCTTCTTTACATACATCCTACGTTATGGTGTCTTCTTTACATACATCCTACGTTTATGATGTCTTCTCTGCATACATCCTACGTTTATGATGTCTTCTGTGCATAAATCCCTAGTTTATGATGTCTTCTTTACATACATCCAACGTTTATGATGTCTTCTTTACATACATCTTACGTTGATGATGTCTTCTTTACATACATCCTACTTTTATGGTGTCTTCATTACATACATCCTACGTTTATGATGTCTTCTCTGCATACATTCTACGTTTGTGATGTCTTCTTTACATACATCCTACTTTTATGGTGTCTTCTTTACATACATCCTACATTTATGATGTCTTCTCTGCATACATCCTACGTTTCTGATGTCTTCTGTGCATAAATCCCTAGTTTATGATGTCTTCTTTACATACATCCAACGTTTATGATGTCTTCTTTACATACATCTTACGTTGATGATGTCTTCTTTACATACATCCTACTTTTATGGTGTCTTCATTACATACATCCTACGTTTATGATGTCTTCTCTGCATACATTCTACGTTTGTGATGTCTTCTTACATACATCCTACGTTCATGATGTCTTCTTTACATACATCCTACGTTTATGATGTCTTCTCTGCATACATCCTACGTTTATGATGTCTTCTCTGCATACATTCTACGTTTATGATGTCTTCTTTACATACATCCTACGTTTATGGTGTCTTCTTTACATACATCCTACGTTTATGATGTCTTCTCTGCATACATCCTACGTTTATGATGTCTTCTGTGCATAAATCCCTAGTTTATGATGTCTTCTTTACATACATCCAACGTTTATGATGTCTTCTTTACATACATCTTACGTTGATGATGTCTTCTTTACATACATCCTACTTTTATGGTGTCTTCATTACATACATCCTACGTTTATGATGTCTTCTCTGCATACATTCTACGTTTGTGATGTCTTCTTTACATACATCCTACTTTTATGGTGTCTTCTTTACATACATCCTACATTTATGATGTCTTCTCTGCATACATCCTACGTTTCTGACTGACTACATTCCGCAACCCCAGCCATGTACAGGCTTGGAGTAGTCGAGTCAGTCTGAAGACTAGACTCTTTCCCCACTGGTCGTCCCCGCTCCTTCTGTCGAGCAGGCTGAAAAAAGGGTACTCAGGAAACAGTGTTGAGGAAACTCACTTTCTGAAGCAGAACATATCTTTCAGCAAGGCGAGGAATACTGGAGTACGCTGTACATATATGACTGGCAATGGATGAAGGACAAAACTGGATATCGTCTATTCAATGCAATGAACACTGGACTTGTCTGGATTCACTGCGGACAATGGCTGAACAGAAGGAAAAAAACGCTAACTTTTCTTGTGTTCATACAGCAACATGAGCTTTGTTCATTCTGTGCATCTGTTTGTTACATGACCAACCGCAGTGCACTGACAGTCTTGTGTAGATCGCCTGCATCTTGATGTGCTTTGTCTTGGAGCCGGAGAATCTATGTTCCCAGGTGTAGTCTTTTAAGGCGTGGGTCGAGTGCCTATTTAAATAAATTTGTCACTGGATTCAACAAGATCAAGCAGTCCTAACTGGTTCGCATATGAGCTGAGATCGCTACGGGCTGCTCTGCTCCCACGCCCCTCTTGTGCCTGATGCCAGTAGAAGCTACAATGTTCACGACTTTAACGTCACAAAATACTTCACGTCTCACCCACGTTTTATACAAACAGATAACAAAAAATGGTAAGGTAAGTGGGCATATATCATCTCCAAACATCAGACAGCATCTAAATGAGGGGTCTTCAGTCTGGGATTCCCGCAGCGTCATGTGAGGGACCGCTGTAGGCTTCTTGGTTAGGTAAGATCTGTCCAGCAAGGATAGACTATGTAGAATACTAGAAAGTTTTAATTTTAAATTTAACATTAAGTGAGAAGGGATTGTGTGTGAGAGATGTGGAAAGGAGGAGGGGGGAAGTGGAGAAAGAGAAAGAAGGGGGCGTATAATCGTTGGCTTTGGGGTGCGGGTTGTAAGAAAAAGTTGAAAATCACTGATTTAAATAGTTACCTGTGGCTGGAGATACCTCTCAGTAAAGTATAGTGACGATATAACCCATAACCCATTGATACCTCTCAGTAAAGTATAGTGACGATATAACCCATAACCCATAGATACCTCTCAGTAAAGTATAGTGACGATATAACCCAAACCCATAGATACCTCTCAGTAAAGTATAGTGACGATATAACCCATAACCCATAGATACCTCTCAGTAAAGTATAGTGACGATATAACCCAAACCCCATAGATACCTCTCAGTAAAGTATAGTGACGATATAACCCATACCCCACAGATACCTCTCAGTAAAGTATAGTGACGATATAACCCAAACCCCATAGATACCTCTCAGTAAAGTATAGTGACGATATAACCCAAACCCCATACATCTGACGACGCTCTGGTTAACCTGTGGAATGCATTTAGGTACCTGACTCTTTTTGGCAGGAGACAACTTAGGAAATAGAGAATAACTACCTGTACATTACAGGCCATCAGATTACACAGTACGTGACACAACTTTTAGTACATTAAGCAGATATCAACTTACATTTCATTCCCACCTGTACGGGGGTGGGGGGGGGGGGAACGAGAGAGGGGAGACTGGAAGGAGAGGGAGGAGGAGAAGAAGGGGAAGGGGAGTTGTGGAGGCACACACGGTTCCACATGTTCAAAACAGCAGTTTTTTTACTGCTTCCTAATCTACTTCCACTTGCTAGTTTCTCGAAGATTAAATCATTATGAGATGATCTTCCCCTCCGTGCTTGCCTCCGACTCTCCAAGATTAAATCCTCCTCTCTGATATTTAACTATGGAAACATTTTCTCTCCGTTCTCTCTTCCCACCCCCTTCCTTCTCTCTCATTCTCTTATATTTCCTTGTGTAATTATTACATTATTTGATTCCTGTCTTCTCATGGCACGTCCAAACAATTTTCCTTGTCTTCTCTTTGGCGATGCTTTCCTGCTTTCTGCGACTTCGCCAACAACTTCTTCATTTTCTGTCGAGATGATGAAATCAATGGACTTCTCTTGACAATTATCTTTAATACCACGGCCTCTCTCGCACATGCGTACATATAAGTAGAAACGCATACATCAAATACATAACAATTTTGCATTTATTATATATATATATATGTATATATATATAGATATATAACACATTAACCAGCACATCCTTATCAATGAATGTCAGAAAACGAGTCCTAAAATGCTATATTGAACCTATCTTATTATATAGAAGTGAATCATGGACAATAGGCAAGTCTGCACAAAAATCATTGGAAGCAGCAGAAATGTGGTTTATTAGAAGAATGTTGCGAATCCCCTGGACAGCAAAAATAACTAATGAAGAATGTATGAGAAGAGCTGGAGAGACAAAAAAACCTTGTCAAAAAGATAAAAGACAGACAATGTACTTTCATACGACATGCAATGAGAAGAGGGGGCATTGAAAATATTATAACAACAGGAAAAATAGAAGGAAGAAAATCAAGAGGAAGACCAAGAGAAATGATACTGGACAGTCTGACGGGATGGTGTGAGAGGAGATCACCAAGTGAGCTGATGGCCTGCATGAAAGATCGTGTACTCTGGAGAAGCATAATAGCCAATGCCAGTTGGCACGGCACCTGATGATGATATATATATACATACATACATACATATATACATACATATATATATTTATGCATCCTTATATATAAGGATTCGCTGGGGTCGTTTAAAAATATAACACGGACTGGTAATTACCCAAATTAGGTGGAAAATGAAATACCACGTGGACAACGAACTCTGAGCAGGAACTGAGCATTATCTGAAGAGGAAGGGAGACACCAAACAAGACAGAAAAGGAAAAACACAAACAAACTTAACATTGCCACATACACAGTGTGTTGTTAACATACCAGATTGTCCTCGACGATAGAAACAATAGCATTGAAACAACAACATGTCCTGACCTGGGTCACGTGGCTTGTGTCGATCTGAAAATTAGTTAAAATCTTGGCCAGGGATAGCTTGAGGGCCACTATTGCCAGCCTTTGACCCACGCACATCCTGGGTCCCAGTCCGAACGGTATAAATGGGGTCACGTGGTGTGGGACTCCGGAAGTGCCATCTTGATGCTCATCTGTTTCAAACCTTCATGCAAATGTTGTAGTTTTACTATACGTATTTACACGCAGAGACGTAATAATAGTATATGAGTAAAACACGCAGACATGTAAATGTATGTGAATTCGTTTATTAAATCCCGTATCTACACGTGTTGACATTCCCGGTTTTTTTTTTCATTTTCTGCAGCGGAAGGAACGCTGTTGATTATATACACAACACTTAGATAGCACGCATGCCCATGCGTGGACAGCATGCGGACTTCCAGTTGTAATGTCCAACTTCTTCAGATAAGACATGGTTATTTCTTACATCGAGAGCTTATCTACAACGCGATCTCCTGTATAACGCGATTCCCATTTACAACGCGATTTCATGTACAACGCGCTAGAAACACTATGGTCGCCTTTTTTTTTTAATCACGTCACCAATGATTTTTCTTAATCATATAAGTTGCCTTCCTTTCTCCTGGAAATGTTTCTTCTTTCTTTCTTCCTTTTGAGTTTTCCAGTGTTTATCATGTTCTCTAACTTCTATGTTCTCATGAGATCTCCAAAGAATGTGTAATTCTGTTACAGCTCTAATTAGTTCTTTGGTTCTCTACAACTTCTGTGAGAACTCCCTTATTTGTTTGTTTATCTGCGCAGAATATAGGTTGTATCGTTTGCATAAACACACACATCAAAAAGAATTTATTGTCAAGTATTCATTAATATGCCGCGGTGGTGTAGTGGATAGTGCACCCGTCAGCTGATCATATGGTCCCTGGTTCAATTTCTCAGTCAGGCGCGATTTTTTTTATAACCTACTGGCACCGAGGTTCAATCCAGACTAAAAAAAACGTGTACCTCAGGGCTACCCTAGGAAGACAAAAGCAGCGAGGGCATGTGCTATCGTCCCTATCTCAGATGCTGTACTGGCCTTAAAATGTGAAGACACTTGACACTTCACACCCTAACGGCACGCAAAATCTACGGGACAGATTCATTTTAACAAGGTCACACATAAATATACTTAATCATTATCATCTTATATATATGCTTGGAATCATATAAAAAATCCAACCGTTAACATATCAAACATTAACAAATTACAAAAACTGAAACATAGAAAATGACATATAACCATTCAGGAAAAAAAATCTTTTCCATATATGAGTTTAAAAAAAATGTAAAGGTAACCCTGTCATGCCTTAGAGCCACATAGGGATATGCTGTTAGTGCCCATATTTTTCTTGACCTGTCAGCACACTAGAGGGTGATATGGTCAGTATCACGCCTGGCCTCCTTTCCTTCCTCAGCTCCAGAATCAGTCGGGTACCCATTTCTACAGCTGGGTGACTGGGGTGCCTTCGGCCGGAAACGAACCCCCAACCTTCACCATGAGAGACCAGTGCACTAACCACTTCGCCACTCAGACACCCATATACGAGTACAACAGGCATATTTTTTTCTAAAATTAAAAGACTAGCTGACACCTAGCGTAAGGATTGGCGAACCACAGATGACATGCTAGCGTCAGGGTTGGCGAACCACAGATGACATGCTAGCGTCGGGGTTGTCGAACCACAGATGACACGCTAGCGTCGGGGTTGTCGAACCACAGATGACACGCTAGCGTCGGGGTTGGCGAACCACAGATGACACGCTAGCGTCGGGGTTGTCTAACCACAGATGACACGCTAGTGTCGGGGTTGTCTAACCACAGATGACACGCTAGCGTCGGGGTTGTCTAACCACAGATGACACGCTAGCGTCGGGGTTGTCTAACCACAGATGACACGCTAGCGTCGGGGTTGTCTAACCACAGATGACACGCTAGCGTCGGGGTTGTCTAACCACAGATGACACGCTAGCGTCGGGGTTGTCTAACCACAGATGACACGCTAGTGTCGGGGTTGTCTAACCACAGATGACACGCTAGCGTCGAGGTTGTCGAACCACAGATGACACGCTAGCGTCGGGGTTGGCGAACCACAGATGACACGCTAGCGTCGGGGTTGGCGAACCACAGATGACACGCTAGCGTCGGGGTTGGCGAACCCACAGCTGACTAAACCCCTGTCTCATCTGTCTGTTGGTAACAGGCCTAGCCCAGCTATCGAAGCAGGGACACCATAGTCCCCCCATGGTGGTGGAGTCTGCTAAAGAAACACTGAACACCCCTCGCTTTTTTACCTACACCCAGGGACTAAGAAAATAGCCGCTATAACCCGCTCCAAAACCGACACCATTCTGTGTCCAAACATCTTCACTGCATAGACTACAAAATAACACAATCTCGCAGTTCCAGGGAGAAAGGTGGCAAATGTGGAAGTCTCCAAGCAGATGTATAATGTCCACGTGTACAAATATATGAACATGTAAGTGCTAATGTATATATATATAAAAAGTTAAAGAAGAAGAAGAAGATGATGATGATGATGATGATGATGATGATGACGACGACGACGACGATGACGATGATGATTTACCTGTCAGGTAAGAAACGTTCCGAATGAGAAAAGTATTGCTCCTGGCTGTACATGCAGGAGAACATAACTCTAACCACCATTCCCTTACGGAAGGGGACACCGTCCAGCACACAGTCCTGTACACACTCCCTGGACACACTGATCTCACCATGTTATCATTAACATATAGAACAACATACATGTGATTAAGATTCCTAGTGCTGGCTGCAATGTTTTATATCGTGTATATGTATATTTGTAACAAGTGATGCACATAAGTTTGTATATTTGTAACCAGTGATGCACATAAGTTTGAATATTTGTAACCAGTGGTGCATATAAGTTTGAATATTTGTAACCAGTGATGCACATACGTTTGAATATTTGTAATCAGTGATGCACATAAGTTTGAATATTTGTAATCAGTGATGCACATAAGTTTGAATATTTGTAATCAGTGATGCACATAAGTTTGAATATTTGTAATCAGTGATGCACATAAGTTTGAATATTTGTAATCAGTGATGCACATAAGTTTGAATATTTGTAATCAGTGATGCACATAAGTTTGAATATTTGTAATCAGTGATGCACATAAGTTTGAATATTTGTAATCAGTGATGCTCATAAGTTTGAATATTTGTAACCAGTGATGCACATAAGTTTGAATATTTGTAATCAGTGGTACATATAAGTTTGAACATTTGTAATCAGTGATGCACATAAGTTTGAATATTATTAATCAGTGATGCACACATGTTTGAATATTTGTAATCCGTGATGCATATAAGTTTGATTATTTGTAACCAGTGGTGCATATACATATGCATATGTGTAATCCGTGATGCATATAAGTTTGAATATTTGTAATCAGTGAGGCACTGAAGTTGAATATTTGTAATATATACAAAATGCCGGATGGTGACACTAGAAAGGAAGTTAGGATCAGAATTGCAAAAGCAGCATCAATCTTCAAGAATCTTGAGAACATATGGAATTCAAAAGTTATAAGCACAAGGACCAAGTTAAGACTATTCAATTCAAATGTAATATCCACCCTCATTTATGCATGCGAAAGCTGGAAAACAACTAAAGAAATAGAAAAGAAATTAGACTCTTTTGAAAACAAATGCCTAAGGAAAATACTCGGCATCAAGTGGAATGAATTCAAGAACAATGCAGAGATAAGACAGATGACTGAACAACAACCAGTCTCACAGGTGATCAGGAAAAGGAGATGGACATATGTTGGCCACTTGATGAGAAGAAATGAGCAGAGAATCCCAAAACAAGCTATCAAGTGGAACACAACAGGCCGAAGAAAAAGGGGCAGACCGCGTGAAACTCTGAAGAGAACATTATTAAGAGAGGCCAAGTTAACAGGCATAAAATCCTTTGTTGAGGTTGAAAGACTCGCCGAGGACAGGAAAAATTGGCGAACTACTTTGCGAGCCCTATGTGACGTCTAACGGCACGGGAAGGATATAAGATATAAGATATAAGATAAGATACAAAATGCATTAGTGAATTTCTATTCTAAGTTTTGGTCTTCATTTCCAGGTCATTTGAGATATAATAACTTAATTTCTGCAAGCCTGATTTGCTTATGCTCTCTCCCTCTCACTCTTTCTCTCTCTCTTTTCCATCTCTCTCTTTCTCTCTCTCTCTCTCTCTCTTTCTTTCTCTCTTTCTTTTTCTCTCTCTCTCTCTTTCTCTCTCTTTCTCTCTCCCTCTCTGAACTTAAGTTCGCAAGACACATGTAGCTTCTGCAAGGGTTTCCCACAAACGCCTGTCCTTCGCCTTTTTTTATACACTAAATGAATCTTGTGGTTATGATGCACAAAATTCAAAGGTCGGACTAGAATTAACGTACTGCTACAAACAAACATTGCCCTCCTATGCTATAGAGGCACAGTGGATACGGTGTCAGTGCTCATAGTTTTATTGACATCACGACATCTGTTGGCATCACGACATCTGTTGGCATCACGACATCTGTTGGCATCACGACATCTGTTGGCATCACGACAGGGTAATAAGGTCGGCATCTTGTCTGGCATCTTTTACATCCCCATTTCCAGAGACGAGCAGGGTACACATTTCTACAGCTAGGGGTGACTGGAGTGTCTCCAGCTGGACTTGAACCATCGACAGCGTCGTCAGAGACGAGCAGGGTACACATTTCTACAGCTAGGGGTGACTGGAGTGTCTCCAGCTGGACTTGAACCATCGACAGCGTCGTCAGAGACGAGCAGGGTACACATTTCTACAGCTAGGGGTGACTGGAGTGTCTCCAGCTGGACTTGAACCATCGACAGCGTCGTCAGAGACGAGCAGGGTACACATTTCTACAGCTAGGGGTGACTGGAGTGTCTCCAGCTGGACTTGAACCATCGACCGCGTCGTCAGAGACGAGAGCATTATCCACTATGCCAAATGCCGGTGAGTACAAATATGTACATTTCTTACGATTCTTCTTCTTCTGCGTTCGAGGTTGTTGGTCACATCAGATTCTGATCCCTGTCGACATGGCAAAGCCCGCAGTCATCTCCAGATCCTGATCCCTGTCGACATGGCAAAGCCCGCAGTCCTCTCCAGATCCTGATAGGACGCCTCAAAGCTTTTGCCCCAAAGCTTGCGTCCTCTGGCCATGTCTCACGCCTCAGGTCAGCATGGTTTGGGCACTCTTGTAGGATATATTCTAGAGTCTGATCTCCACTGCCACATGGACACTCTTCTGTGTGAGACATTTTGAGTCGATGTTTTCTTACGATAAAAACTCTATGTTACTCACCCTGGTGCTACAGGAAAACATCGCAACGTTTCTTTTATAAATCTTTCCATTAGTGACAGCTTCGAGAGATCATCAACACAGAGTTCCTTCTGAACAGAGGAAATGAAAGAAATGAATAATGGGAAAATGTTTTAAATTAATTCATTTCATTTAACAGAGTAAGGAAATGATAAAATTCAATTTGAAATGCTTTCCTTGCCCGCCATGGCTCGAAAAAAGTTTTGTATTTGTGATATTGATTAGTTATCGTATCTTCCCTTCATCATCTGACAAGTATGTCTCTGATGTAATCCAGTGTACCTCGCTGTGAAATCAGAATTTCTCAATTTGCGAGTGGTACCCCAAAAGGAATGCAACGTCCATAACAGTGATGTCGGGCTAGTGGGCATGGCTACGTAATTTTCCGTGTTCGTTAACTGGCACCGCCATGTCAGATGGTAACACCGTGCAGCACCGTCCAGACGACATACGTCAATTAAAGATGGAGAATCGACTGGAGCAGTGATCTAGACAGGAAGTTATACCGTGATACAATTTTTAAACCAGAAGTAGGTGCCAGCTGAGGAAATTCATCGCCAGGGCTGGTTTAAATCTATGGAGACAGTGTGATGAGTCGACAGCGTGAACCAAAATGGCGTGCAGAAATTCAAACCAGGCGAATGACAGTCAGTGACGTAGCGCGGCGCTACAGACCCACGACCGCAGGTACGGCAGCGAACAAAACTGGCGTCCTGCGGGCGATACTGGAGGACAGACGAGTGACTGTAAAATAACTGACGCATGACTTGAGTCTGTCTCGTAGAACAGGGCCAGAATGATTGTGTATTTGGGACCCCATTAGGTGTGTGCATGATGACTGACATGAGCCCTTTCCCAGGACCACACGGCGAAGAGACTGGCTCACGCCTCGTTATCCTGCAACAATATTGTCATTCACAGCCAAGACTTTCTGCAACGCATTATCACCGGTGAACAGACATGGGTTCACCACAGCACCCCAGAGTCAAAACCTGCAAGAATGTAAAGGAAGCATCTGGGTTCCCCATGAACCAGAAATGTACGGTCTGTTGGCACAATGATGGCTACCGTGGTTTTTTGTTGTTTTTTTTTTGGTATCAGAAAGGCGTGTTGCTGGTTGATTTCCTAGAAAGAGAAGCAACAATTAACGCAGCTGTGTACGGTGCAACACTCGAACGTTTACGAACTGCTGTCAGACATCTTAGTTCTGGGCTGTCGACAAAAGGTGCACTGCTTTCTCCATGATAACACTCGTCCGCACACTGTAACTTCGATTCGGGAACTCTTGCTATATTTTCGGTGGTAGAATTCAAACCATCTGCCGTATAGTCCCGATCTGACACCAAGTGATCTTCCCACTTCCCAGCTCTCAGCCTGTAGGACGTTCCAAAATATCGGAGGGGGTGGGGGAGGAACTATGTTTTCGTAGAACGAATGAACATGCTTATTACGTCAATAGATATGTATTTGATGTGGTTTGAATATGGTATTATATTCTGTAATGTGGAAGCGAGCAAGTTGTGAGTGTCAAATCCCTCCGATTCATCCCGACTCATTTTTAGTAGAGAGCACCACATTAAGATAAAAAAAAAATATTTTTTTTTTAAACAAAATGTGATTATTTTTTCTTCCAGGGATGCACCCTGAAAATGTTTAGCAATAGAGCAGGTACAGTTGTTTCTGAATGTTAGATTTTTAAAATATGTTCTATGTATATTGATTTTGTTTACATGCATTTCCTTGAAATTTGATAATGGTGCTCAAATAATGGTTTAAGTGTACACAAACGTTCTACGTATACTGAACTTATTTATTATGAATTTTCTTATGTTAATGATGAAGCAGGAAAGATGCTCATATGGGGTCTGCTAATATAATGGCTCCGAGCCAGGTTAGTTCCCTGGAAATCACCCTGCTAAGATGACTGCGAGTGAAGGGCATAGATGACTGACTGCTAGTGAAGGGCATAGATGACTGCTAGTGAAGGGCATAGATGACTGTGAGTGAAGGGATAGATGACTGCGAGTGAAAGGCATAGATGACTGTGAGTGAAGGGCAAAGACGACTGTGAGTGAAGGGCATAGATGACTGTGAGTGAAGGGTATAGATGACTGCGAGAGAAGGGCATAAATGACCGCCAGGGAAGGGTATAGATGACTGCGAGGTAAGGGCATAGGTGACTGCGAGTGAAGGGCATAGATGACTGTGCGTGAAGGGCATAGATGAATGTGAGTGAAGGGCAAAGATGACTGCGAGTGAAGGGCATAGATGACTGTGAGTGAAGGGTATAGATGACTGTGAGCGAAGGGTAGAGATGACCGCGAGTGAAGGGCATAGATGACTGCGAGTGAAGGGTATAAATGACCCCGAATGAAGGGCATAGATGACTGCGAGTGAAGGGCATAGATGACCGCGAGTGAAGGGCATAGATGACCGTGAGTGAATGGCATAGATGACTGCGAGTGAAGGGCATAGACGACCGAGAGTGAAGGGCATAGATGACTGCGAGTGAAGGGCATAGATGACTGTGAGTGAAAGGCATAAATGACCGCGAGTGAAAGGCATAGATGACTATGAGTGAAGGGTATAGATGACTATGAGTGAAGGGCATAGATGACTGTGAGTGAAGGGCATAGATGACCGCGAGTGAAAGGCATAGATGACTATGAGTGAAGGGCATAGATGACTATGAGTGAAGGGCATAGATGACTATGAGTGAAGGGTATAGATGACTGCGAGTGAAGGGCACAGATGACTATGAGTGAAGGGCATAGATAACTATGAGTGAAGGGCATAGATGACTGCGAGTCAACGGCATAGATGACCCCGAGTGAAGGGCATAGATGACTGCGAGTAAATGCCATAGATGACTGCGAGTGAAGGGCACAGATGACTGCGAGTGAATGGCATGAGGAATAATATATTTGCTTATCAATAGTTTTAGGCAAAATAATTAAGGTTAACAGTATAAATTCTAGTGAGATGATTGCCTTTCATCACACTGTTAAAGTTAACAGTTTACAGTGAGATGATTGTCTTTCATCACACTAGCACTGCTAATCTTACAATATGTACAAGATTCTGATTGAGTTCAACCCTTCCGTTCAGTGTGCCTGTATTATGAAGGTGTCAAAATGTTGAGCAGCAAACAAAAATTGATCTTCTTACTCAGTATTATACATCGTGATCTTGATTAAAAAAAAAAAACCAGGTAGTTGTTTCTTCCTTTCCTTATTGTTGCATGGATGAATGAATGAGAACAAGATAAAATTAACAACAAATCTTGGTGCATCAGATATACTAATATAAGGACACAAACACTCTTCCCCTTCCCCAAAATTTAAAAAAAAAAAAAAACTCCTTACAAAACGACATCTTGGCGGCTACAGATTTTAGACTGACGAAGATTTCGAAACTCAGGCGATATGGTGGCTCCAGGACGTCACATTTCATGACGACTACATGGAAAAATATGGTATCCAACATGGAACACAGTGTACAGTGTGCTATGTTCTAATAAATTTCGTTCTTGAAGAAATAATCCTTTCATAAATTTCGTTCTTGAAGAAATAATCCTTTCATAAATTTCGTTCTTGAAGAAATAATCCTTTCATAAATTTCGTTCTTGAAGAAATAATCCTTTCATAAATTTCGTTCTTGAAGAAATAATCCTTTCATAAATTTCGTTCTTGAAGAAATAATCCTTGTAGTACTTTTGGGACGATTCTCGTATTCGCAAATGGCTGTTTTCCTCTCATCAACATTCAGATAACTCATTTTGTTACACGAGTGGACTAATTTACAACGGCATTAAGCGCAAACCCCCACTTTAAGGGCAAATCCCCACGTTAATGGCAAACCCTCACTTAAAGTTTAAGGGGAAATCCTCACTTAAAGGCAAACCCTCACTTTAAGGGCAAACCTCACGTTAAGGACGAACACCCACTTTAAGCGCAAAACCCCATAGCTTTTGTGTAAACTGTGTTCCTTCAGAACATTAAGATTTCTTATTTATGTTGGCATCTTTAAAGAATCAAACATGTTTTGTGTTGATAAAGATATATGTCTATAGACAGTCAACATTTCTTGTGTTAGTATCGTCATGTCTTTAGATGCTCAAGAGTTTCTTGTGTTGGATGCAGACGTCTTTAGATGCTCCAGAGTTTCTTGTGTTAGATGCAGACGTCTTTAGATGCTCCAGAGTTTCTTGTGTTGGATGTCGACGTCTTTAGATGCTCAAGAATTTCTTGTGTTGGATGTCGACGTCTTTAGATGCTCAAGAATTTCTTGTGTTGGATGTCGACGTCTTTAGATGCTCAAGAATTTCTTGTGTTGGATGTCGACGTCTTTAGAGAGTCAAGCATTTCTTGTGTTAGTATCGAGATATCTTTATTTAATCGAGCAAATAAATTTGTGACGCTATCTACATGCCTCATTCATTCATTCATTTGCATGTCCCTTGCGGAACTTTGCCTCCCAAACAGCACATGCCTATAGCTGATATTTACTGTGTTCGTATCGATACATCTGCTCTTCCCCGAAAATAGACAATTATTACTCTAATACACAGTAGTCCAAAATACAGAGAGTGGATGTCCTTTGTCCGCACCGAACTTTTGAAGGAAACTTAATTAGACAAACCATGAGAGAATACAGAGTATGAACTAAACGATACACTCGAGGAGATTGACAGAACAATGCGAATCATCTTCTTGGGTCAATTCGATACCCTAAGGAAAAAGTGAAATCGTTTTGTCAGCAGAATTTCAAATAAGCCTCAGCTTGGGGAATGTATCCATATATGAATTGCGTAATCGAATATGCACACTAATGAGGGGCCTTTCAATCCGATGTGGGAATACAAGGGAGGAAATGTTGCTAAAACACTGGTGGGTTACCATCACTGCACGGCGGACAAATCCATAAATTTTCCTGTCTCTGTTCTGCGACGGAGAATCTCAGTGTGGCAAATTACAGAATTAAGAACCCATCAGCTCATTTATTTATTAGAATTGATTTATTCTCTTCTTTCTTAATGATAAATACGTATTTCTACACAGAGAAAATATGGAAGATAAGAGTTAAGAATATTAACTACTGTTGGTGCCGCGATGGCGTAGTGGTTAGTGCACTGGCCTGCCTATCAGAAGGGTCCCTGGTCCGAATTCGCACTCTGGGCGGAATTTTTTTTCGGACCGACCGCCACCGAGGTCAACCCATCATTCATTCATTCATTCATCATTCATTCATTCATTCATACGCATGTCCCTTGCGGAACTTTGCCTCCCTAACAGCACACTCTTGTAGGCCTCTCGGTTGTGAGCAAGGTGGCCTGCTGCTGATGCACCCATAAGGTCAAACCAGCCTCACAAAATGCGTACCTGGCGTTTCTCTAGGAAAACAAAAGCAGCAAGGCAAGGTCCTGGCATCCCTGCCTTATATGCTGTACGGTCTAGAAATGTGAAGGCACTAACACTTCACATAACTGGTGTAATGCAAATGCTATGGGACTTAGATTTTCTTTTTTATTCCTGCTCTGGGGGAGGGGGAATGGAACACAGGCGGAAAGATAAATGAAAGACGGAATAAGAAATATTTATTCCATCAAAGATAAAAACGTGAAGGATAAACTGCAGCAAGTATATGTGACAAAATAAATGTCTTACAACTTGGAGCAAAACAAAAGATACGAAAACTGGTTTGACTTGAACTGAGATAGAAGAACATTTTTTATAAAGAACAAATGAAGACTATAAGCAGTACTTGATGTTTTAAAGAGAAAAAGAAAAAAAAACTTTTCAGGTCAGGTAAACTACATGTATTGAGATGAAACCTTTCTGAAAGAATTGTAGTATAATGTACAAGAAAGAAAGAAAATACTGAAAAAAAAGGAAAACGAAACTACTGGACTCCGTTCAATATTGGCGATGATAACGATAGATGACAATAACGGACGACTGTTATGGCTTTCGTGATAATTAAATGATGTCTTCCAGATTCTTCTTCTTCTTCTTCTTCTTTGTTGTTTGCCCTCGGTTTCGTTGTGTTGCAATCATGTACCTTTTGGCACAGCACACCCGACTTCAGCTCAGCGTATTTTTAGGACCGGGTTCGTCTTCCCACTCCGATTCATATTCATTTGGCCAGGCTACTGTCTGTTTCCATGGACACCAGTGAGAGGTAGAATGGGGTCATGGCCGGCCACGGTTCGCCAACCCTGATGCAGATCGGCAGTTATGGGTAGGTGCCAGTTATTTCAACGAACTTGGGGTCTTCAGCCCCATCTTCCTGTCGATCAGCATTGATTAGCATCTCAACACATTCCACCACCAGGTAAACCAGTGTTTCTCAACATTTTTTTTAAAATCATGCCCCGCATCAATGCCTCAAAGATTTGATGCCTTCCGCCCTGCAACATAATAGTCAACCAAGTTCTGAAGGAAAAGGCAGCCAGACGTGATACTAACCATACCACCCTCTAGTGTGTTGACAGGTCAAGGAAAACATGGGCACCAACAACATATCCCTATGTGTCTCTAAGGCATGACAGGATTACCTTTACTTTTTTTTTTTTACTTTTCTGAAAAAAGTATCATATAAATGTACTCTAAACTGGCCCTCTAATTAACCTGTGGGTCTTATGCCCCACTTTGAGAAACACTGGGCTAGACGTAATGAAGGTTCATAGCCATATACAACAGCGGAACAGCTGCATTTTAATGAGTTTTCTGTACAAAACTAATATAATTCTTTATGTTTGCTACGCAGTAACAATAAATAATCTCAATTAATTTCCGTAACATTTGAGCACCTTTCCACCAAACAGTGTCCTTTCCACCCCCCCCCCCCCGCCTCATGTTTTCCCATTTAGGCCACTCTATTGACTTTTTTTCCGTCGTCCTTTATGCTTTATTCTCATCTTTTTAAAGAAATATGCAGTTAATGACAACGTGTACAACGACTGACCTTCACATTCGTGACGGTTTCCAGTTCCGTTCTCAGCCGGTCTTGTTCTGTTCGATATACGGCCAGGCAGTAGAGGCAGAAGGTCAAGGCCGATGAAAACGGACCCACGCCGCCTCCAACCAGACCCGAGACCTCGCCCACAACCTCGCTTTCCGCCAGCTCAGTTTTCTTTTGGCTGCGGTCACTGACCTCTGCCTGAACCTTGACCTTCCTGTCCGGCGTTATGCTGACGTCGGAAACTTTTCTGGTGAGCAGGTTGTAGATGATGCTGTGGCAGGAGCATGCGCCAAGTTTTGTGACGTCCGACTGACAAGATAGTGAAAGCGTGTCTGTAATGTGATTTTCTTCAAGTTCTAATAACTGGGACGGTAGAAAACATGTCAGAAGCAGACAACAGTAAGATCCAAAAAAAAAAAAAAAAGAGAGAAAGACGTAACTTTTCTTTCTTACCAAGGAAACGAAGATCCTCAACAAAGCCTGATAGAAAAAAAATCAGTATTTAGACAAAAAGCCTTTCTCCAGAACATCAGAATAGAGAAAAATACAAACATTCATTCATTCATTTATTTGCATGTCCCTTGCGGAACTTTGCCTGTAGGCCTGCCGCTGCTGCATCCATTTGCAGATCATCAACGATGTCTTGCAGCCATCTTCGCCTTGGTCTTCCTCTCTTTCTTTCTCCCATTATGTACCTTTCCAAGACAGTCTTCTCTAAATTATCATGACGTTTAATGTGTTCAGAATATTTAAGTTTTCTCTCTTTAATCCTCTTTACTAGCCAGCCTTCTTCAATATTAAGCTCTTGTAGTATAGATATATTTGTTCTTTTTTTGTGTCCAAGACAGAACTACAAACATACATAACAAATAAATTAATAAATCTCTTGTCTCATAACACAGTGGTTACCCTGGGATACGGGGGCGGGGGGGGGGCGTTTAGGGGTGCACGAGAAGTTGAATAATGGCGGGAAACAGTTAAACAGCAGCAAGCAACTATAATAATAACGAACAATTTTGCTGATATGAAGGGGTACAATATAAGGAAATAGGCTTCCAAGGGGTACACAAGTGGAAGAAGGCTGGGAAACACTGTGTTAACAGGTGCGGCTCGTGTAGTGATGATTTTAACCTCCGTATAACCATAATGCACATGATAGTGATGTAGTGACTTATCAGTAGCATATACCGCACTCTAAGTCATGTAAGCGATGCTAGAGTCAAGGCAACGTATATGCACAAGAAATTTAAGCAACAGCAGCCATGGGCTAGCAACACTCTTGCTTTCTGTGGCAGTCTTGTCATGTGACATGCCCTTTCCAGCAGCTGTCCCCTCTCCCAGCCTCCATGAATGCAACGCGGTCTAGAGCAAGTTGACCGGCGTCTCGCCCATGACACATTCAGACTTTTCGTGATGTCCTGGGTCCACTTGTGTTGAGGTCACCCCCTTTTCTCTTGTGCCGGGCACTCTGCCTTCTTCTGTCAACCTCTCCGAGCCATTGTTGCTCTTGATGTGGCCGACGTATCTCAGCTTTCTCATTTTGATGATGCTTACATGCCAGTTTTCTACGACACCTAATCCCCTCAATAGCTATTTATTTGATTTTCTTTCTATCCATGATAGATGTGCCCTTTTACAACATTTCATATCAGATAATGTTATTCTCTTTACTAGCGATTTGTTAAGTGTGGAACTTGAGTCAGAAACTTCAAAAAAAAAAAAAAAGATTGCCTGGAAAGTCTATCATGGAATATTACAGCACATGCGCTCAGATTTCAGGGGGAAATTCTATCGAGGCAATTTTCCTCAACACAATGTTTTAGGTACCCTTTTTTTCACGGATAAGTCAACTGCAGGTTCAGGTTCACTGCGGTTTTCAGCATCACAGCAAACGAGGTTATGCCATAATTGCTCCGCCGTCTGTGCCAGTGACATCTGGAATGCGCAAGAACCGTCCCATGTCATGTCCATGCACAATGAGGAAAGGTGATCCGTGCACGATGAATGCGTACATCTCCGCAAATGTCCTCCTTAGGGAGGCACTTACAGCCAAACTTCCAAAGAACACAGCGGAATGCATCAGCCATGTTTATCAACAACCGATCACCAGCAGGGAAATCCATGGGCCACTGAAAGGCACAGCTCACAGTGACGCCCCGAGCACCTAACTCAGTAGCTAGGGCGCCAAACTGGACTCCCAACTCACAACACAAGAAAGCTGGCGCAGACAAAGTGTGGAGAAAGGAAAACAAAGGCACGATCATCAATGGTCACATTCTCCCTTCCGCCATGTTCGAACCAGAAGTCCGAGTCAACTACAGCGCAAGGGCAGCAGGTGGAAAGGGGGGGGGGGGGGGGGGGACTGACCTCATTCGAAAATGGTAAAAGGTAAAATCTCTTTTTCCATGCCATTAAGGCATATTGGGGATACAGAGTTAGGCCCGTATTTCCAAGACCTTCTGCACACGAAATTGTGATGAGGTCAGTATGACACCTGGCTGGATTTACCCTCCCAGATTTTTCTGGTACCCATTTTTATAGGCTGAGTAGACCCTGGAGCCTTTTTTGTGCGGTTTTTCCAGAAAAAAAAACCCTCACTGCTACGACTTGAATCCGGTACCACTGGATAAGTAGGCCGAGAGCCTAACCACTCCCCCCAACCAGGCCGACTCAATCGAAAAGACAGGTCAAAATATATTTGGCTATTCCTGTCAGTTTAAATTATTAAGCTCACAAGTCACCAACAGCCAACAAAAGCCATCAGCCATAAAAAAGAAAACGCTAAGAAATTTTCGGACTGACTTCACAAATCTTCAGTCAAATGTCCTTGGCTTTCCTAAACTCAGTTGTCCGTCAGTCCCCTAGGATATCCGTTCTGGTTTGTCTTTTTTTTGTTTGTTTTTTAAGTTCAATGTCTGACTTTCTGCCTCTTTCGTGATGACAAATTTCCGGCAGTTGTTCCTTCAGATAGCTCCCAAAATAAATATTTTTTCGCAATGTGGCACAGGAATTTTGCGACCATGATGGCTCATGGGAATTTTGCGACTTCCACGATCTATGATGGTTCACATGAATTTTGCGATTTATGCGGTCCCTGATGGTCCACAGGAATTTTACGACTTCTGTGGTCCATGATGGTCCTCCCAACTTTCCCACTTTGTTATCGTTTCACTACAGAAATAACCAGTTGGCGTCTTTGTTTAAAAACCCATAATTACCAATCATATTCCCATAAGCCAGCTGCTGGTTCGTTACAGAATTTTTAACGTGTAAGCACATTAGAAGCGCAGCTAATAGTGAGCTACCTTTTTCAGCGTGCGTGGAGTGGCTTAACTCTATGACGCTCTAAAACAACCTAGCTATAAAAATGGTACTTAGAATTTTGTGTTAATTAAACTGACATCCGAAAAAAACATAAAATGTCACCTTCTCTAAGGTGAAACTCGTCAGAATAGATTGATATACCTACCACTGCAGCAAACTCATGAATTACCCAACTTTAAGTCGGACAAATGGTTAGTCATCTAAGGTTTATCTAGTTAGAAAGTCTGACTTTATTCAAAGCGTAATAGTATTTTCATAATACGAAAATAGTGGAATTAAAAAAAAAAACGTTTATGACCAACCTTGAGAGATCGAACAAAATCCGTGATATGCCTGGTTTGTAGAACAGACATTTTCTTGTGCTGGCGGTCAAAGGGCTTGAGGACAGAGGTCATCAAGGGAAATAACTCTGAAAGTTTCCAATAAGTCGTTTTTAGATTAGTTTAACTAACTTACACGCGACATAGTTTAGCCCACTCTTTCAATAACATGGGTGCTTGCAGTGTAAAGTGTGGCTCGCAATGCTGGCTGGTAAATATACCGATTTCCGAGGCGAATATTCTTAATACGCGAGTAGATAAGGTAAGAGAGATCGCCAGGAACAGAGATAGAGACAGACTGTGTTCTGGGCAATGATCCTTAGAATCTTCTTGCGTACTGGAAGGTATTCCAACCAAGTCACTATATATTTATATATATATATCATTCATTCATTTGCACGTCCCTTGTGGAACTTTGCCTCTCTAACAGCTCTCCTGTAGGCCTCTGGGTTGTGAGCAGGATGCCCTGCTGCTGATGCATCCATTTGCAGATCATCAACGATGTCTTGCAGCTATCTTCGCCTTGGTCTGCCTCTCTTTCTTTTTTCCCATTATGTACCCTTCCAAGACTGTCTTCTCTAGATTATCATGACGTTTAATGTGTCCAAAATATTTAAGTTTTCTTTCTTTAATCCTCTTTACTAGCCAACCTTCTTCAATAGTAAGTTCTTGTAGTATGGATATATTTGTTCTTTTCTGTGTCCATGATATTTGAAGAACTCTTCTATAGCATTTACATTCAAAGGCATTTATGTATTTCTCAGCTGTTTTGTTAAGTGTCCAGGTCTCACAGGTATATATTTTGATGGGAAAGATGCATGCCCTTAAAATCTTATTTTTGTAGTTCTGTCTGTTTCTTTCTACAGACTCTTTAGTTGTTTTACTTTTTGAAGAGCGATAGATGTCCTCCTTTTAATTTCCCTCACTGTATCTCCATTATTAGTAGTGATCCAAGATATTCAAAACTCTCCACCTCTTCCAGTTGTTCCTCATTGATACATATTTCAACTGCCGTGTTTGTTTTGTCAGTTGTCATCAATTTAGTTTTCTTCCCATTAAGATTGAGGTTTTGCTCTTCACTATTCTTACGGACTGACATAATTAGTTTTTCCATTCCTTTTTGTGTTGTGGACAGTAATACTGCGTCATCAGCATATCTAATCTCTGGTATTTCATAAGCTCCAATTGTTATGACATCACAATATTCTTTGTCTACATCTTCTCTAACATTCCTCATTATATTTTCAGTATACAAGTTAAATAAGTAAGGCGACAATATGCACCCCTGACGGACCCCTTGTTTTATGTCAAACCAAGTTGTTGTTTCACCATTTACTCTTACTGCTGCTTGTTGGTTTAGATACAACAATGATATTAATTGTATCAAATGTGTTGGAAATCCCATTTTTTCATTTATTTCCCAAAGTTTCTGGTGTTGTACACAATCAAATGTCTTTGAGTAGTCTATAAAGGATAAATATAGATTCACGTTAAACTCTCTGTATTTCCCTATCATTAATCTTATAATGAAAATACAATCTCTTGATCCTCTTCCTTGCCTGAAACCAGCTTGGACCATACTGACTTCTTCTATTTTCTTACGAAGTCTACCCATTATGTTTTTTAACAGAATTTTACTGGCATGATTAATCAGGGCAACAGTTCTGTAGTTTGTGCATAATTTCAGGTTACCCTTTTTCAGCATTGGTATGAATACAGTTCTTTTCCATTCTTTTTGCGAAATACCTGAATGCAATATCTTTTTACATAGTGCATGATAGATTGTTGCACATTCCTTTCCTCCTGCTTTAATAAGTTCAGCTGTTATCACATCCTGGTGATTTACCATTTTTCAGATTCTTTATTCCCCATAAAATTTCTTCTGTTGTTGGTTCAGGTTCTTTCTCCTCCAATAATAATTCACACTTCTGATTTCTGCTTTCACAGTCAGTTGTTTCATACATTCCTCTGCAATATTCCTTCATCTAGAATTTCTCTGTCTCTGTCAAGGTATTCCCCATCTCATCACAAATTACATTTAGCTTAGATGTGACATTTCTCGTCAAAGTCTTCATTTCTTTAAACATTTCACTATCTCTTCCACACTTCTGATGTCCTTCTGTTCTTTCACAACAATCTTGTATGTATTGTTTTTGTCTTTTCTCATGTTTCTTCGTACTTCTTTTGTTAAATATTTCTATTCCTCTTTGTTGTTGTTTGTCACTTTACATTGCGGCTTCATTTCTCTACGTTGTTTTATCAGTTCTAGTGTGTCTGCTGTAATCCATCCATTCTTGTGTGTTTTCTTTACTGGAACCATGTCTTTAGCTGTTGTTATTAAGATATCTCTGGCCTGCATAGCCAATTCATCTGGTGCCATCTCCTCCTGTATAGCCATCAGGATTTCAAAACCGTACTTCACTTCTATACCGTATTGTTCTGGTATTTTTGTAAGATCAAAGCGGAGTGGTCTTGATCCCGTAACTGTCTTTTTTATCTTTATCTTCATGTCTGCTATTAATAACTCAAGGTCCGTGTCACAGTCAGCACCTGGTAAAGTTTTTGCTGATGTTATACTTGATCTCCACCTTCTTTGCACTAATCTATTTGATTTTTTGTTTTCCTATCAGATTATGTCCATGTGTAAAGTCTTCTTGGATGTTGTTTAAAAAGTATGTTAGCGATCATTAGCTCATGTTCTATGCAAAACGCCATTAGATTGTCACCTGCCTCATTTCTATGTCCTATGCTAAATTTCCCTACAACATGTCCTTCATCTTCTGTTCTTTCTGTACCAATATTTGCATTAAAATCCCCCATTATTAATACAATATCATTTTCCTTACCTAGTCTATCAGTCTACGGGACACCCTTGGGCAAGGTGGAGTACCCGTATACCCCCCCCCACCCCCCGATCAGCCATGGGAGCAGGTGGTGGATGGAATGGGAGAGCAGCTGACAGATAATGTTGGTTATGGTCACCATTCTATGATGGTAGGCAGATGATCTCAATGTAGAGACAATGACTACGATCACTGACTAGTACAGTCACTGCCCGGAAGGAAAGCAATGGTAAACTATTTTCTGGAAATATACCAAGAAACCCAAACAGCAATCATGGAAAGTCATATAGGAAAAAGATCTGGTGGTGAGGCCCCCAGGCCAGATAGATGTAATTTTAACACTGGGGACGAGTGTGAGACAGAGGTCAGTACTAGTAATTGTGATGACGGACAAAATCCCGACGGCGTTACTAAGGAAAACTCCTGCATCAGACTAAAAAGAAAAATAAGAGTAGGAACATGGAATGTTAGAAGTATGTATGAGGGGAAGTATCAAATAATAAGTGAGTAGATGAAAAGAACGGGGATAAACATTTTGGGAATCTGTGAACATCGATGGAAAGGATCAGGACACTTCAAGAGCGAGAATGATAATATATTTATATACTCTGGTGGAGAAGTAGGAGGAAAGAATGGAGTGGCTTTTTACTTGGACAAATCAACATCAAAACCATTACTAGGCTACAATCCAGTAAGAGATAGAATCCTCACAATCAGACTTAAGGGCATTCCTAGAAATGTAACAATCATTCAGATATATGCACCTACATCAGCAGCAGAAGAAGAGGAAGTAGAAGACTTTTATAACACACTGCAAACGACGATATATATATATATATATATATATATATATATACAGTGGTTTTTTTAAGCCGAAGAAAGAAAGAGAGAGAAGGAGAGAGTGAAGGGAGAGAGAGAATTAAAGGAAAGGAGAGAGAGAGAGAAAGAGAAATAGACAAAGCGAGAGAGGGAGTGAAAGAAGGAGAGAAAGAGAGGAAGAGAGAGAGATAGAGATAGAGAAAAGGAGAGAAACAAAGAAGTTGAGTCAAACGAGGGAGAGAAAGAAAGAGGGAGAAAGAAAGAGAGGGAGAGAGAGAGCGAGAAAGAAAGAAAGACAAAGAAAATGAGAGAAACAAAGAAGTTGACTGAAAGGAGGGGAAGAAAGAATGAGGGAGAAATAAAGAGAGAAAAGGAAGGAGAGAGAGAGAGAGAAAAGGCGAGAAATAAAGAAGTTGACTAAAAGGAGGGAGAGAAAGAAAGAGGGAGAAAGAAAGAGAGAAAATGAGGGAGAGAGAGAGATAAAGAAAAGGAGAGAAACAAAGATGTTGACTGAAAGGAGGGAGAGAAAGAAAGAGAGAGAGAGAAAAAGAGAGAAAAGGAGGAGAGAGAGAGTTATAAAAATTGTTTTACAAATCATCCATTTAGTGTTAAAAAAAATTAACACAAGTTTGGGACAACAGAAGCCGATTTGTCTAAGAATCCTTTGCGCCGAAAAGACAAGTGTGAATGTATCTGTTATACATAATTCTCACATTGAACTCTCTGTTCCATATCCCCACTAAATCAAACACGCCAAAATTAAGATGACTTTTCTAAATGAAGTAAGAATCCAACAAAACTGCAGCTAAAGCTGTAAAATCGATGACAAAGGAAAGCAGGAAACCTACTAGCGACTCCAGTGACTGCATTCTCCGGGGACATTGAGTCATGGGAAGCCCTCATGTACCGCAGCAGAATATTCTTCTCATTGGTCAGCGCGTCGCTATGGTAACCAAGTGCGGCTTCAGAAAACCAGTCTAATGAATACCTTTCAATGATGCTGGAAATTAAAATGGAAACAGATACATAAACGTATTGTGTATACTCGCACACACACAAACACACACATACATACATACATATATATATATATATGCATTCATTCATTTGCACGTCCCTTGCGGTACTTCGCCTCCTACTTTGCACTGCTGTAGACCTCTCGGTTGTGAGCAAGATGCTGATGCATCCATTTGCAGATCATCAAGGATGTCTTGCACCCATCTTCGCCTTGGTCTTCCTCTCTTTCTTTTTCCCATTATGTGCCCTTCCAAGACGGTCTTCTCTAAATTCTCATGACGTTTAATGTGTCCAAAATATTTAAGTTTTCTCTCTTTAATCCTCTTTACTAGCCAGCCTTCTTCAATATTAAGTTCTTTTAGTGTGTATATATTTGTGATATGTATAGACTAGAATCTATGTAAAATTTGAATTTGATATAGTTTGTAATAGATAAAAAAAATCATAACAATCCTTTTTTTTAATCCCAAAAGTAGAGAAATCATTCAGCACTGGACCAGAAGGTAAAGAATTACCTGAACAAGCAACTGATAAAGGCACAGCGAAATATCAAAACTAATAAAATATAGACAATAAATCTGTCATCCAGCAGATATGGTCCTAGCCACTACTGATCATCAAAAAGATCAAATGTTAATTTAAAGTCATCAAAGGCAGCTAGAGTTACAGAACAGTCGTGACTTGCATTTCTGACAGTTTCAAAAAGATCATTGAAAAAGAAACTGATAAAAGTTCATCATGACCAATAGAGAAGTTAAGAATTCCAATATTTTAGGAAATCGAACATTAGACCTTGTTGCCATTAATGAATTTTTAAAATCACCAAAAGTTAAAAGGGAAGAAAGGGCGGTCATTTTTTTTTCAATTTTGGACACGCTTATACTTGCTCCCATCTCCCCTTCAGTGTCTCCATCAACTTCTTCTTCTTCTTCCTCCTCCTCCTCTTCTCTTCTTGTTCCTCTTCTTCTTCTTCTTCTCTTCTTCTCCTCTTCTTTTTCTTCTCTTCTTCTTCTTCTTTTCATTTTCTTCTTCTTCTTCTCTCTTCTTCTTCCTCTTCTCTTCTTCTTTTCTTCTCTTCTTCTTCTTCTTCTCTTTTTCTTCTTCTCTTCTTCTTCTTTTCTTCTTCTTCTTCTTCTTCCTCTTCTTCTCTTCTTCTTCTTCTTCTTCTCTTCTCTTCTTCTTCTTCTTCTTCTCTTCTTCACCTACTTCTTCTTCTTCATCTTCTTCTTCTCTTCTCTTCTTCTTCTCTTCTTCTTCTTCTTCTTGGAATTGCGAAGATGTTGATGCACAGTATCGTATCAGGTTGGGAGCAGGTTATTGGCCTTGTTACTGGGACTACCGGGGTGTTGTTGGAGGTGGGGTGGGGGCGGAGAACGGTTGGCGAAGACGCTGTCCTTTTTTTTTTTGCAATAAGCAACTAATAGCTGACGTGCTAGTGCTAATGTCAGGGTTAGCGAACCATAGCTGACCAAGACCCTGTCGCACATCTCCGTTGATACCCTCATTAAAGGCCCTAGCCTGGCTAACAGGGCAAGGACCGCCATAGGACCGCCATGTTTAGTGTATAGTTGTATACTTATACACCAATTATTGTGTTAAGGACCGCCATAGTCCTTCTAATGGTGGATTCTTCTAAAGAAGTATCACACCCCCCTCCTTTTTTTTTGCCCTACTCAAGGACTGGAAAAAAATAGCTGCCGTCACCCGCTCCCAAACCGACACGATACTGTGCCTCATCATCTCGACCGTACGGGCCGCAGAGAGCGTCAGCTCGCACTTCCAGAAAAACTGAAAAATAAAAAGAAGGAAGTACAAACGGAGGTACCAACGAAGAGGTGGGACAGGGTCTTGGCCGGCGATGGTTCATCAACCGTGGCGCTGGCTGGCATGTCAGCTATTGGTCGATGACTGGCAGCGTCTTCGTCCCCGCGTCAATTTGCAATATCTGACGACAGCCTACCCGGAGACTTCGCCTGGTCATCATCCTGGGAGCCTTAAAAAAAAAAATCGCGTTCATATTTTTGCAGCTCCCAATACATCATCCATACAACCCAGACATAATTCCGCACTAATGAATTCTCTGTCTTCTCCTGTACAAAACTCGCCCCTGAGACACAAAGAGAGTCGGATTATGAACGACGATGTACAACCTGCACTCACGCACGCGGCGAAAAGCTTACAACAAGGCCTCCATAAACACAGCAGAGCCTCAGGATTTGCTGTTTGGATATATCCCTCGTAAATCTGCCTATCACGGACCCCCTATGTCGGAGATAACAAAGCCGGAATATCGGACGGTGTAAATCGTAGAACACTGCCTAACTGGGCGATACCATTACGTAAGAAGGGGTAAGAAGGTGGACAATATGAGCACAAATGTAATAATAACAGAAGGTGGAAAAATCAGAGCTCATATATGATTATAACAAAAAAGTCACTGAATGTGCTTTAACGATGCTAAACAAAATGTTTGCATCTAGCTAATTCTAAAATATTTAGATCTAACTAACTTCTAAACAAAATGTTTAGATCTAGCTGACTTCTAAACAAAATATTTAAATCTGGCTGACTTCAAAACAAGATGTTTAGATCTATCTGATTTCTAAACAAAACGTTTAGATCTAGCTGACTTCTAAACACAACGTTTAGATCTAGCTGACTTCTAAACACAACGTTTAGATCTAGCTGATTTCTAAACAAAATGTTTATATCTAGCTGACTTCTAAACAAAATGTTTAGGTCTAGTTGACTTCTACAGATCTAGCTGACTTCTAAACACAAAGTTTAGATCTAGCTGATTTCTAAACAAAACGTTTAGATCTGGCTGACTTCTAAAACAAAATGTTTATACCTAGCTAACTTCTAAACAAAATGTTTAGATCTAGCTAACTTCAAAACATCTGAACTGGCTGACTAAATGTGACAGAAATGGAAAAGAGAACCGATCTGGTTAGAAATATCCAAATACTGCACAAAATAAGAGAGTATAATCATCAGTGTCTGCGGCCAAGACATTTAATGACTGAATGTCTTTTTTTTTTTGGTACTTTCCTCTTCCTTCCCAATGCCAAGCTTCTCTGACACTGCAAGTGTGTCTGGTCTAAGCATGCATATCCTTGTATACGTGGGAATAATTATACAGGAATGATTGCCACAGGTCTTCAGTCAGTCACTCAGTCATTTGCATGTCTCTTGTGGAACTTTGCCTCCCTAACAGCTCTCCTATAGGTCTCTCGGCTGTAAGCAAGATGCCCTGCTGCTGACGCATCCATTTGTTGATAATCAACAATCTCTAGCTGCCATCTTCGCCTTGGTCTTCCTCTCATTCTTTTTTCTCACTATGTGCCCTTCAGAGACTGCCTTCTCTAAATTCTCGTAACGTTTAATGTGTCCAAAACAGTGGCATACAGAAGAAATTCGTCCAGCGCGGTACTAAATAACTACATAGCCACTCATAAACTAACACTGCTCTCATGCGCACAATCTCATAAACCCACATTTATGAAACCCACAACCAACTTTATGAACCCCATCTTACTCATCCACAAAGAATCCTTCAGGATGGCCGCTGGCTGCTCGCTCAAACAGCGAGATCAGGTGATCACTGACGTCAGAAATGGCGGGAAACATCTGCAGTTTCACAGATTACAAGACAGATATCAGTAATTCATTGCTACACGTTCTGTGACAATATCTAGAGCAAATTTGTTTGGCAGATGATAATCCTGATATAATATTGCTGATATTTTGTTTATATAAAAGCTCTGCAGGATATATAATACACTATTATGCAAAATGACTCTTAGAACAACATATATATATATATATATATATATATATATATATATATATATATATCAGAATAATCAAAACGTCAAAGAAAGTAGATTACGTTCAGTGATGAAGTATTATTAGAGCAAGAAAAAAAAATAATAATGACTTGCACTGATGTTCCCCTTAGTCAAATCATTGACTCAAAATTCAGATCAGATAGTGCCATGCCAATAGGCCACGGCGGTTTTTCATCTTCCTCCATCTCCCTCGGTCCTCTGTTTCTCGGATCGTCGATTGCTGTTTTCCTCGCAAACCATGCAGTCAGGCCATCCAGATATGTCTGTTATCTTCTTCTCACGCCAAACCATGCAGTTGGGCCATCCAGGTATGTCTGTTATCTTCTTCTCACGCCAAACCATGCAGTTAGGCCATCCAGGTATGTCTGTTATCTTCTTCTCACGCCAAACCATGCAGTCAGGCCATCCAGGTATGTCTGTTATCTTCTTCTCACACCAAACCATGCAGTCAGGCCATCCAGGTATGTCTGTCTTCTTCACACACCAAACCATGCAGTCAGGCCATCCAGGTATGTCTGTCTTCTTTGCCTTCTCTGTCTTTTGCCATTTACCTTTCTAGTCATGATCAGTTTTTCTGATGTGTCCGAGAAACTTATTTTCTTATGTGCGGCACTAGTCAGAGATGTCCCTTTGACTCCTGTAATACTCCTTCATTTGTCTTTATGATTGTCCATGGACTTAGTATTAGAGAATTTGAGTTACTTCGCTGACTTCAGACTACAGAGCTTTAGGTTAGTTCACCTGTTCATTTACTTGAGATACATAGCATGTATACAAACTTGCGAGTTTGTCACCATGACACTAGAAAGTTAGAAACTATAACTATGGCACTAGAAAGTATGACGCTAGAAAGTTATAAACTATAGCTATGGCACTAGGAAGTATGACGCTAGAAAGTTATAAACTATATCTATTACACTAGGATTTATAAATATAATTCTAGAGACTATAGATATGACATTAAAAACTGTAGATATGATATTAGAAACTGCAGAAATAACACTAGAAACTGTAGATATGATATTAGAAACTGTAGAAATAATACTAGAAACTGTAGATATGATATTAGAAACTGTAGAAATAACTGTAGATATGAACCTAGAAGTCATAGCTACGACATTACAAACTATAAATACAAAGCTAGAAAAACAGCCACTGCCACATTAACACGAACAAGTGGTACGGGCGTTGACCTGCCTCTTTGATGGACTTGGAGGTCATGCCAGCGCTCACTGCCTGCCGCTGTCGCTTCCACAGTTGGCCACTCACGTTCTGGAGACTCAGGTCCTGAAGCTCGTGCCTGAATGGATTGATTACCTGCGGGGAAAAGTCAATAAACTTTCATGGATTCTGTTCCCGAGATCTCATTGTTTCATATTTCATTGTTTCATAGTTTATTCTAATTTGTTTACTCTCTCTCTCTCTCCTACACCACTTTGTAAGAAGTTCTTTGACAGTTCTTTTATTACCTACCCCCAAGGCAAATAATGTAGAGTGCTACAGCGTAATTACAGAGTTCGGGAATCCAGGCATGTCCATGACCCTTTTTTTTTTTGGCTAATCCTTACTACGTTTACGTTTGGGTGTCTGAGTGGCGAAGTGGTTAGTGCACTGGTCTCTCATGGCGAAGTTCGGGGTGTTCGAATCCGGCTGGAGGCACCCCAGTCACCCAGCTGTAAAAATGGGTACCCGACTTCTTCTGGAGTTCGGGGAAGGAAAAGGCAGCCATGCGTGATACTGACCATATCACCCTCTAGTGTGCTGACAGGTCAAGGAAAATATGGGCACTAACACCATATCCCTATGTACCTCTAAGGCATGACAGGATTACCTTTACCTTTTTACCTTTACCTTACTACTGCTTTGATGTGCTCCTTATATCAGCCAGACATGTTCTTTGTAGCAGCCTCACATGTTCCGCGGAACAGACTGGCGTGTTGGTTACGCACAAGCCTCACATGCTACAAACAACAGGTTCAGATGCTCCTTGCAACAGTCTGACATGCTCAATGCATCGGCCTCACATGGTTCTTATAACAGTCTGACATGCTCATTGCATCGGCCTCACATGGTTCTTATAACAGTCTGACATGCTTATTACATCGGCCTCACATGGTTCTTATAACAGTCTGACATGCTTATTACATCGGCCTCACATGGTTCTTATAACAGTCTGACATGCTTATTACATCGGCCTCACATGGTTCTTATAACAGTCTGACATGCTTATTACATCGGCCTCACATGGTTCTTATAACAGTCTGACATGCTTATTACATCGGGCTAATGCTATCATTAATCACGTTTACAAGTTCCCTATATCAATCTCACATGGTCCTTATAACAGGTTGGCATGCTTCTTTACATTATTATCACATGGTCCATATAAACTTGCGAGTTTGTCACCATGACACTAGAAAGTTAGAAACTATAACTATGGCACTAGAAAGTATGACGCTAGAAAGTTAGAAACTATAGCTATGGCACTAGGAAGTATGACGCTAGAAAATTATAAACTATATCTATGGCACTAGGAAGTATGACGCTAGAAAGTTATAAACTATATCTATTACACTAGGATTATAAATATAATTCTAGAGACTATAGATATGACATTAAAAACTGTAGATATGATATTAGAAACTGCAGAAATAACACTAGAAACTGTAGATATGATATTAGAAACTGTAGAAATAATACTAGAAACTGTAGATATGATATTAGAAACTGTAGAAATAACTGTAGATATGAACCTAGAAGTCATAGCTACGACATTACAAACTATAAATACAAAGCTAGAAAAACAGCCACTGCCACATTAACACGAACAAGTGGTACGGGCGTTGACCTGCCTCTTTGATGGACTTGGAGGTCATGCCAGCGCTCACTGCCTGCCGCTGTCGCTTCCACAGTTGGCCACTCACGTTCTGGAGACTCAGGTCCTGAAGCTCGTGCCTGAATGGATTGATTACCTGCGGGGAAAAGTCAATAAACTTTCATGGATTCTGTTCCCGAGATCTCATTGTTTCATATTTCATTGTTTCATAGTTTATTCTAATTTGTTTACTCTCTCTCTCTCTCCTACACCACTTTGTAAGAAGTTCTTTGACGGTTCTTTTATTACCTACCCCCAAGGCAAATAATGTAGAGTGCTACAGCGTAATTACAGAGTTCGGGAATCCAGGCATGTCCATGACCCTTTTTTTTTGGCTAATCCTTACTACGTTTACGTTTGGGTGTCTGAGTGGCGAAGTGGTTAGTGCACTGGTCTCTCATGGCGAAGTTCGGGGTGTTCGAATCCGGCTGGAGGCACCCCAGTCACCCAGCTGTAAAAATGGGTACCCGACTTCTTCTGGAGTTCGGGGAAGGAAAAGGCAGCCAGGCGTGATACTGACCATATCACCCTCTAGTGTGCTGACAGGTCAAGGAAAATATGGGCACTAAACACCATATCCCTATGTACCTGTAAGGCATGACAGGATTACCTTTACCTTTTTACCTTTACCTTACTACTGCTTTGATGTGCTCCTTATATCAGCCAGACATGCTCTTTGTAGCAGCCTCACATGTTCCGCGGAACAGACTGGCGTGTTGGTTACGCACAAGCTTCACATGCTACAAACAACAGGTTCAGATGCTCCTTGCAACAGTCTGACATGCTCATTGCATCGGCCTCACATGGTTCTTATAACAGTCTGACATGCTTATTACATCGGCCTCACATGGTTCTTATAACAGTCTGACATGCTTATTACATCGGCCTCACATGGTTCTTATAACAGTCTGACATGCTTATTACATCGGCCTCACATGGTTCTTATAACAGTCTGACATGCTTATTACATCGGCCTCACATGGTTCTTATAACAGTCTGACATGCTTATTACATCGGGCTAATGCTATCATTAATCACGTTTACAAGTTCCCTATATCAATCTCACATGGTCCTTATAACAGGTTGGCATGCTCCTTTACATTAGTATCACATGGTCCATATAACAGGCTCGCATGCTCCTTTACATTAGTATCACATGGTTCTTATAACAGGCTGGCATGTTCCTTTATATTAATATCACTTGGTTCTTATAACAGGCTGGTATCCTCCTTTATATTAGTATCACATGGTTCTTATAACAGGCTGGTATGCTCCTTTATATTAGTATCACATGGTTCTTATAACAGGCTGGTATCCTCCTTTATATTAGTATTACATGGTTCTTATAACAGGCTGGCATGCTCCTTTATTCTAGTATCACATGGTTCTTATAACAGGCTGGTATCTTCCTTTATATTAGTATCATACGGTCCTTATAACAGGCTGGCATGCTCCTTTATATTAGTACCACATGGTCCTTATAACAGGCTGGTATGCTCCTTTATATTAGTACCACATGGTTCTTATAACAGGCTGGCATGCTCCTTTATATTAGTATCACACGGTCCTTATAACAGGCTGGCATGTTCCTTTATATTAGTATCACACGGTCCTTATAACAGGCTGGCATGCTCCTTTATATTAGTACCACATGGTAGTTATAACAGGCTGACATGTTCCTTTATATTAGTACAACATGGTTCTTATAACAGGCTGGTATCCTCCTTTATATTAGTATCACACGGTCCTTATAACAGGCTGGCATGCTCCTTTATATTAGTAAAACCCAGTTCTTGTAACAGCCTGGCATGCTCCTTTATATTAGTACCATATGGTTATTATAACAGGCTGGCATGCTTATTTATATCGGCCTCACATGGTCTTTATAACAATCTGACATGCTTCTTTACATAAGTCTCATAAGCTACCCACAGCAAATTTACACGCTCTTTACAGCAGGCTGACATATTTCTTATAATAGAATGGCATACCCTTTACATCGGATTGACATGTTATTTACAACAGTTTCACGTGCTCTTTACAAGAGACTGAAATGCTTCTTATGACAGTAGGGCATGCTCATTACATCAGTTTGACATGTTCCTTACATTAGCTTGACATACTCTTGTAATTAGCTCGACATGCTCCTTACATTAATCTTACATGTTCCTTACATTAGTTTGGCATGCTCCTTACATTAGCCTTACATGCTCCTTACATTAGTTTGACATGCTGCTGACATTAGCCTAACATGCTCCTGACATTAGCTTAACATGCTCATTACGTCAGTTTGACATTCTCCTTACATTAGCCTGACATGCTCCTGACATTAACCTGACATGCTCCTTACATTAGCCTGACATGCTCCTGACATTAACCTGACATGCTCCTTACATTAGCTTAACATGCTCCTTACATTAGCCTGACATGCTCCTGACATTAACCTGACATGCTCCTTACATTAGCTTGTTATGCTCCCTACATTAGCCTGACATGTTTCTTTCAACAGTCTGACGTTCTCCTCACATCATCCTCGCTAAAGCAGTGGAAACCAAAGTATTGGCTTCCAAACAAACCGCCCTAATCTGCTCCCTGTCCGACACGTTCTCTATGTCACTCAGCATCAGTGAGATAATAGAAATAAAAAGAAACAAGAACAGGAAAACAGAGCAAGTTTTCTCCAGTTATCAGTTCTGATTATCTTGTCCTTTCCTGTATATATCCTTCCGAAATGTCCGATTTCTGTGCGACGTCCACAAAGTCAATTAATTCCCTCACACATTCCCATAATTTACCTCTAATTCTGTTTTCTCGTTTCGTATATCTTGTTTGAGGAGAATGTAAGGGCATCAATCTTATTGTAGATTATAAATCCTTCATTATCTATGTCTTCTGTTTTTTTCTCCAGTTTTGCTTATCTCATGTCTTTTCCTGTTCAGTTTTCTTATTCTCTCTCTCCCTCTCTCTTTCCCTCTCTCTCTCTCAAGGTCAATGCCCACAGGCGTAGGAAATCTTGTCCTTCTATAACCTTCTATCCCTCGTGTATCTTAACAGACGTGTCACTGAGCATCTTTCCCCTGTCAAGATGCCAAACCACCAAACATCTTTTCTCCCTGCCTACCCTCTGTCTCTTGTACCTTCGATCTCCCTTGCTGCTCTAGCCTGCCTCTCCTCCAGACATGTCCCACAAATTTAGATTGTTGTTTTCTGAATTATAATTGTCCTTGTTTTTTGTGCCTCTTTCGGGACTTTCTCGTTCGATTCTCTCTCTCTCTCTCTCTCTTTCTCTCTCTCTCTCTTTCTCTCTCTGTCTCTCTCTCTCTCTCTCTGTACATGGCACCTTCAGCATTCTTCTTAAGAACTACATTTCAGCTGATTCCAGCCTTCTTTGCAACTCTTTACTGACCGTCTAGGCTTAGCTTCCATAGAACAGGACTGGTTTGATGTAACACTGTAGCACTATCTACCTGACTCTCATAGATAGTGACTTACTACAAAGTATATATTTCAACTTGTCGTAGGTGGTGGCTTGTGCAATTCTGCTTTTCTTATTCTATAGTAAAAAGTTATATTTCTACTTTCTTTATTCATTACTTTCAGCGTGTAAAACCAGTCGTTGCTCCGTAATTTCCAGTTTTCGTTTTCTAAACTTTTTCCCATTAATTCTTATAAACGTGTCCCCTACAAAACCTTTGCTACAGCCAAACCTGACTATGCTAAGTGTGTCAGTATCACAAATGAGCACTGTGCTCTTGTTCCGCTATCCTATCTCCAAGCAGTGATCCACAAAAGACAGGCTATTGTGATCTTATAATCTGGATAACGGAGAAAGTTCTGGCGTGTTTCCGGTGGTGACGGTTCAAGTGGGGAACTCATTTCTTTGCTAGACTTGGATTTCATGCTAGCACTCACACTCATTTCCAAAAATGAAACACTGACAACACTAACATGGACATTCTGCAGAGCCAGGTACCGAAATTCATGCGAGTTAACCAGGGTCATCCACGTGGTTGCTAATAAGGTTGCTAAAATAGGTTCATTTCAAGAGTCACTTGGAGGTCGATCTCTCACGAAATGGTGTCTGTGTTACAGGATTTTACCAGGGCATCTACTGTTAAGACCTTCAAATTTTGTTTAATTATGGGGAGACGCACAACAGCAGCAAAACCCACAACAACAACAACAACAACAGCAACAGCAACAATATCAACAACAATAAAAACAACAACAGCAATAAGAACAAAGGTAAAAACAAAAAAAAAACAGCAACAGAAATAACAGCAGGAGTAACAACAATAAGACAACAAAAACAGCAAAACAACATCGGTACCAACTGCAAAAACAGCTGCACCAGCAGCAACAACAACAGCAATAGCAATAAAAACAGCAACTGTAGCAGTGGAAACAACTCCTTCAATAAGTTTTATGTGAAACAAATGTATTCTTAGTTTATTGTTTTATTATGCTCTTCTCATTCTATTACCCCCGGTTAGTTAAATGAGGAAGTATTGTGTTAACTGAGAATTAAACTATACCTTTGGTGTAACAATCTATACGTTTATTAAATGAGAATTAAACTATACACTTGGTGTAACAATCTGTACGTTTATTAAATGAAAATTAAACTATACTCTTATCTATACGTTTATTAAATGAGATTTAAACTATATACTTGGTGTAACAATCTGTACGTTTATTAAATGAGAATTAAACTATAATCTTGGTGTAACAATCTGTACTTTTTTAAAATTAGAATTAAACTATATCCTTGGTGTAACAATCTATACTTTTGTTAAATGAAAATTAAGTTATACTCTTGGTGTAACAGCCTATACATCTACGTAATAAAAATCTGATATAAGTGTTTACCGGACGAACGGAGAAATTGTTGAAATGTTTCACCAGGATTTTGTATGCTAAATGTGGACAACAAACCACAACACTTGGTCTCAGACCTTCGTAAAACCTGGGAAGAGAAAGATGTGATAATGAGGAGATTTTCATTTGAGGACAAAAGGCAGGTGGAAGAAATATGTAAAGACACGTGGGTCAGAACTGAAGCAGTAGTTCACAGTAGTGATATGCAGATACTGTAATATAGAAAGGACTAGTTAGGTAGTCGATGGATCAGCCTCAATGTACATTGAACAATTAGTCCCTAAGTCTCATCCTTCAATATTTCAGCCAGCGTTTGGCGGACGAAGACATCAAGAGAATGTGCTAGATTGTAGACTCACCATCTGTACTCCCAGTGGAGCATAAAGCATCAATAAAGGTTCTTCAGCTAATCCTATATTGAGCAAGTCAGGATACCTCAAACCATGTCTTTCCCGCTTCCTTTAGTTCTTCCTGTGTCTCCACGTCTCCAATGGCCTGCTCTTCTTTCTTTTCTCTTGAGGTGTCTAAGTCAAGGCGGTCTAGGGGTGTCTGTTTTTGTTTCTTCCATTCATAGTTCGTGGTCCAGCCGTTTCCATCTTCGTCTTTTGACCTCTTTAGTTCGTATGATTATCTCCTCGTTTGTCACACATTCTTCCCAGTGTATTATTTAAACTTTCTGGAGCCATTTTCCTTCAAATCCTGGTTTGCTCTAGTAAGTCTGCTGTTGATGTCCTCTGTGCTGTCTCCATTTTCTACTACTCTGCTGCCAAGGTATACAAATTCGTTGACCTCCTCCACTAACTTGTTATCTACTCTGAGTACATTTCTGTTGTTCACATTTTGCTTCATTAACTTTGTCTTTCCTACATTGATCTTTAGTCCTATGTTGTTTGCATTCTGGGTTAACTTGTTTATTTTATCTTGCATATCTTTGTGACTGCTTGATAATAGACAAATGTCGTCCGCAAAGTCAAGGTCCTCCAGCACTGTGTCAAGGGTCCATTGTAATCCTCTGCGTTTGTCTGATGTTGCCTCCTTCATTAACCAGTCTACTGCCAAGATAAATAATGTTGGTGATAGTACACATCCCGTGAAAAAATATATTCCTAGTTTATTGTTTTATTATGCTCTTCTCATTCTATTACCCCCGGTTAGTTAAATGAGGAAACATTGTGTTAACTGAGATTTAAACTATACCTTTGGTGTAACAATCTATACGTTTATTAAATGAGAATTAAACTATACACTTGGTGTAACAATCTGTACGTTTATTAAATGAAAATTAAACTATACTCTTATCTATACGTTTATTAAATGAGATTTAAACTATATACTTGGTGTAACAATCTGTACGTTTATTAAATGAGAATTAAACTATAATCTTGGTGTAACAATCTGTACTTTTGTTAAATGAGAATTAAACTATATCCTTGGTGTAACAATCTATACTTTTGTTAAATGAAAATTAAGTTATACTCTTGGTATACATATACGTAATAAAAATCTGATGTAAGTGTTTACCGGACGAACGGAGAAATTGTTGAAATGTTTCACCAGGATTTTGTATGCTAAATGTGGACAACAAACCACAACACTTGGTCTCAGACCTTCGTAAAACCTGGGAAGAGAAAGATGTGATAATGAGGACATTTTCATTTGAAGACAAAAGGCAGGTGGAAGAAATATGTAAAGACACTTGGGTCAGAATTGAAGCAGTAGTTCACAGTAGTGATATGCAGATACTGTAATATAGAAAGGACTAGTTAGGTAGTCGATGGATCAGCCTCAATGTACATTGAACGATTAGTCCCTAAGTCTCATCCTTCAATATTTCAGCCAGCGTTTGGCGGACGAAGACATCAAGAGAATGTGCTAGAATGTAGACTCACCATCTGTACTCCCAGTGGAGCATAAAGCATCAATAAAGGTTCTTCAGCTAATCCTATCTTGAGCAAGTCAGGATACCTCAAACCATGTCTTTCCCGCTTCCTTTAGTTCTTCCTGTGTCTCCAAGTCTCCAATGGCCTGCTCTTCTTTCTTTTCTCTTGAGGTGTCTAAGTCAAGGCGGTCTAGGGGTGTCTGTTTTTGTTTCTTCCATTCATAGTTCGTGGTCCAGCCGTTTCCATCTTCGTCTTTTGACCTCTTTAGTTCGTATGATTATCTCCTCGTTTGTCACACATTCTTCCCAGTGTATTATTTAAACTTTCTGGAGCCATTTTCCTTCAAATCCTCTCAGTCTGCTTTCGATTCTCTGACTGTTTCTCCACGTTTCGGCTTCTTATAATAAAATGGAGCGTACAATGTAAATCACGAAGTTCTATTTCTAAAGGCACGATTATGCTAACAAGTAGCATTGCTATGCAGATAGACCGAGGAAGGTGGACCGTCACTGACGGAGTTCAATAGTCAGGTCTTTAGATGTCTTTCTATTTCCTGCCGAATCACCTTGATACTGCAGTGGATTAGCTGTGAGGGGGTTTGTGTGATGAATACATCAGTTTGTCTGTCGGTCACTTTGACCATTCGCGTCCGTCCATTATTACTAAGGATTTTGGAGGCTGAAGAGAGATGCTTTAGCTTCTGAAAGGAGAGTGGATGTTTTAGACTACAAGACTTGGATTTTTTACACTAATGAAATGGGTGACTTTAGTCATAGATTTATGAGTCATCATACAAGCTAACCTGTGCTCTCGATGATTGGGACGCAGTACCAAAAATAGCTCAAAGATGGACACCACAGGGGAATAGAGGTAAGGGTAGACCAAAAGAGACATGGAGAAGAATAACAGAGAGGATGCTGAAAAATAAAGGGCTCACCTACGCAAGAGCAGAAAAAAAGCAAAGGACAGGAATTTGTGGAAAAGCCTTGCGGAAGCTCTATGTGCTTTAGGCTCTGAGAGAGAGAGAGAGAGAGAGAGAGAGAGAGAAAAGACAAATACAAGTTGCTTTTATGGCAATCAGTGTCACATAATTGACATGCTGGCGTCAGGGCTGGCGAGCCATAACTGACCAAGACCCTGACCCACCTCTCCATTGGAACCCCCAGTAACAGGCCTAGCCTGGCTAACAGGGCGGGGATGCCGTAGACTCCATGATGGTGGAGTCTGCTAATGAAGCACTACATACCTTCTACTTTTTAGATGCAGTCAGGGACTGAAAAAAAAAGCTACCATGACCCGCTCCCAATCCGACACGATGCTGTACCTCAACAGCTTCACAGTATCGGCTGCAAAGAACACGAGCTCGCAGTTCTAGGGAGACTGAAGAAGAATATCCCTTAAGAACGATGGAATTTTTTTTTAATGAGGCCATTACAAGATTCAATCCGCGTTCTTGGTCGGCCGTCACTTCTGCGGCGTCTTGCAGGGCTGAAGCAAATTCTCTCCACTTCTCGCGGTCTGTCCCCAACCTTTGTTGCAACGCTACTCATTTCTAGTTCTAGAGTTCTCCTCCAGATAGCCTTTGGCAGACCTCTCTCTCCATGAGTTCATCGCATGAATGTTCTAGCCCTGCTGCCGAGCTCTCTACAGAGATGTTTGATTGTAAGAGACAAAATGCAAAAACATTTTTGTAACATTTTACACCACAATGCAGCGCTTGCAGAACGATGTGACAACATAGAAGAAGACGTACTAGAGTTGAATACCAGGATGAGAGTCATATCCGGAAACAGGTTTCTGTATCTGCAGCAGTGAGCCTCAAATGGAGTGTTAGGAGAAAGAGAGAGAAAGAGAGAGAGAGAGAGAGAGAGAGAGAGAGAGAAAGAGAGAGAGAGAAGGAGACAGGATGGAGAGGTGCAGGGAGTGGTATTTTTATTTTGCATCTCACCCAAATACTGGTCCATACTGTTTTGTCCACTCTTTGAAAACGTCCATTGAAAACTGAAGAAAAAAAAAAAGGAAATCGAAAATGGTAGAAAAAGACATAACAATTAATTCAGTTCAGTTCTGTCTTTATTACTTTACTTATGAAATATTATATTTAAAATTTCAATCTTCTTTCTTCTGTAGTGATTGTTAAAATTGGTCTATAATGATTGTATAATGTGATCATTTCTAGAGTTCGGCGTTCGAGAAGTGTGATGTGTAGGTCCGCGAAGTGTGATGTGTTGGTCAGCAAAGGTGATGTGTAGGTCCGCGAAGTGTGATGTGAGTCTGCAAAGGTTGATGTGTGAGTCTGCAAAGGTTGATGTGTGAGTCTGTAAAGGTTGATGTGTGAGTCTACGAAGGTTGATGTGTGAGTCTGTAAAGTTTGATGTGTGAGTCTGCAAAGGTTGATGTGTGTATCCGCAAAGGAGTGATGCGTGGTTCGACATTGCATGTCAAGATTTATACATAATGCACTGTACATGGCCAGGACCCCAAGAAAATCTCGCTAGCTTCAGGAGTCCCCGACCTAGAAAAGGTTGAGAAACACTGCCTTATGTCATTCATCATCATCATCATCATCATCATCGCCTTTCACTCTCTTGACAGCATAGGCCACGGATAAAGGCTCTCCAGTCATCCCTGTTCTTGGAATTATTCTCTGCTTCCTTCCACGTGCATCCTTTGTCTCTGAGCACTGTCATAATTTCTCTTCCCCAAGTAAGTCTAGGTCTTCCTCGTTTTCTGTATCCTTGAGGATTCCATGTCAGTGCCTGTCTTGCTATGTTGGTGTCAGGTTTCCTCAGAGTGTGGCCAATCCGCCTCCACTTCCTAGACATGATTTGTAGGTTCATAGGTTCTTGTCCTGCCCTTTCCCAGACCTCCTCGTTCCTGATCTTGTCCTGCCATTTCATGTTTAAAATCCTCCTCAAGCAGTAGTTCATGAATGTTTGTATCCTCTGGTACTGCTTTATGTCATTATGAAGCCTGAAAGATGAGAGTTTCCCCAGCCAACAAAGGCTGACCATGACAAGTCACACCGCCCATTACGCCTCCTCCTCTCCTCCTCGTCCTCACCATCATCACAATTTTAATACGTCAAAGCTGGGCTAGCTCTTTCCTGACCCGAGCACAGGGGTAGCGGGGTGAACTGTCAACTCAGTTTCTACCGGTGAAGGAGTGAGACCAGCTCCGTCGGCTCCAGAAAACCCATACAAAAATGTTTGACTGATATTTGTGACAAGAAAATGCCTGCGAAAAACGGAGAATATCTTACCTGCAGGGAAAGACACGCAAAAGCACAAGTTATACATGGACTGTCGAGAGATAAAGCATGAATACTAGCTTGAAACTCAGGTTCAAGTACACGGAATTCTGCTCGAGTTGGAAGTGGAGAAGCAAAGACAAACAGCCTCGGTATAGGCTGAGGGTAATACACAAGCAACAAAACACGGCTCGTGCGGTACTGTTAAATGTCAGTACTGAAGCTGGAGAGAGAGAGAGAGATAAAGAAAGAGGGAAAGAGAGAGCGAGAGAGAAAAAGAGAGAGAGAAAGAGAGGGAAAGAAGGGGAAAGAGAGAGAGAGAGAAAGAGAGGGAAAGAGGGGGAAAGAGAGAGAGAAAGAGAGGGAAATAGGGGGAAAGAGAGGGAGAAAGAGAGATAGATAAAGAAAGAAGGAAAGAGAGAGCAAGAGAGAGAGAGAAGGAAAGAGAAAGAAAGACAGAGAGAGAAAGAGAGGGAGAAAGAGATATAAAGAAAGAGGGAAAGAGAGAGCGAGAGAAAGAGAGAGAGATGGAAAGAGAGAGAGAGGAAAAGAGAGAAAGAAAGAGAGGGAAAGAGAGGGAGAGAGAGAGATAAAGAAAGAGGGAAAGAGAGAGCGAGAGAAAGAAAAAGAGAGAGGGAAAGAGAGAGAGAGAGGGAGAAAGATGGAAAGAGAGAGAGAGAGAAAGAAAGAGGAAAAGAGAAGGAGAAAGAGAGATGGAAAGAGAGAGGGAGAAAGAGAGAGGAAAAAAGAGGGAGAAAGAGAGAGAGAAAGAGAGAAAGAGAGAGAAGAGAGAAAGAGAGAGAGAGGGAGAAAGTTCAACAACTCCACTTAGCAAACATAACGGACATCTTCACATTACAAACAAGTTCTTTTTTTCAAATCCATTATTTTATTAAGATCTGATTTCCACCCCGTGTCCCACTAATAACCTTTGACCTCCGTCCCCAACCTATTTGTTTTCTAACGTAACCTATGACCTTCCTAATATGCAGCCATATCACTCTGCTTTTCTCTACAAACGAAGGTCATTTTTAAGGGGACGAAATCAAAGAAAAGAACCCAGATTATCTGCTCTTACATAATTTTTGTTTCTTAGTGTAACTTCTGATGTTTATCATTTTTTAGCTGTGGAGCTCAGTAAACTGATTTGGCCATGCACTTCATGATATCTCAACAACTTGATAAGCCGACTGAAGAACCGAACTTCAAAAACAGCAAAACAAATTGGCCAACAAATCTTTCACTTTGACCATACAACACTCCTCTAACTTCCAGAAAGTTCGAAAGTTAACTTAAAAACTACAATCAGTACTTTACTAGCATTGTTTAAGGAGAAACAAAACAAAACGAGTTTAATCTTTCATATAAGGGAACCACAGGCGATTATGGTGTTAAGATAGATTGGGGATCTGAGAACTAGGGAATTTGTCATAATTCTATCTTCACCTATTCGTGGTGCTTTTAGTAGAGATAGAACAGTACGCCTGTAACTGGTTTAGACAGATATTGATAACCTTTCCCCCTGAGAAATTTTTCTAGTTTTCAAGTGAGATATCGCAATCCATTCCTTATTCCACAAAATCTTCACGGCGTCAGCTACAACAATCCGAAGTACCAAGGAGATCAGAAAAGAGGAATACAAAAGGAATAAACAGTAGAGAGAGGTAGAGAATGCCACACAAGAGGAATAAACAGAACAGAAATGGAGAGTGCCACACAAGAGGACTAAACAGAATAGAGGTGGAGAGTACCAACACAAGAGGATTAAACAGAATAGAAGTGGAGAGTGCCACACAAGAGGATTAAACAGAATAGAGGTGGAGAGTGCCACACAAAAGGAATAAACAGTAGAGATAGGTAGAGAGTGCCACTCAAGAGGAATAAACAGTAGGGAGAGGTAAAGAGTGCCACTCATGAGGAATAAACAGTAGGGAGAGGTAAAGAGTGCCACTCAAGAGGAATGAACAGAAGAGAGGTGGAGAGTGCCACACAAGGGGATTAAACAGTAGAGAGAGGCAGAGAGTGCCACACAAGAGTATTAAACAGTAGAGAGAGGCAGAGAGTGCCACACAAGAGGATTAAACAGTAGAGAGGTGGAGAACGTCATATAACGAGAATAGACAGCAGAGAGATAGTCACCTAGTAGGAATAAACAGTAGAGAGGAGGATAGTGTCACGTAGGAGGAATAAACAGTAAAGAGGAGGATAGAGTCACGTAAGGGGAATAAACATTAGAAAGGAGGATAGTGTCACGTAGGAGGAATAAACAGTAGAGAGGAGGATAGTGTCACGTAGGAGGAATACACAGTAGAGAGGAGGATGAGGGTTAATAATAATCATCATCATCATATACCGTGCCGACTGGCGTTGGCTATTAATATGTTAATAAACGTTACAAAAATGATCTCTCTGTAGAAAAGCTATGAAAGTTTGGTAGCGGGCAAGGACTGGTAGTTTTTCACATTTTAAACGTGCTGGTTATAACTCTATGACATATCCCCGGTAATGGAGGATCTTTCTGGAAAAGTTTGACTTTCCAGTTTTCTAAAAGGGCGGCTCCCATAAAGCGAGGAAAGTTGCAACAGTCAAGAACTATCATTATATGTACAGAAGTGAGAAAATGTTAAAATGTCCAAGGGACAGAACACGCGAAAAGCACTGTGAAAAGCATATAAATGTTAGAGCAAGAGTGTATGTAACCACTGGTCCGGTTATTCAGAAAGAGACTAACACAGACGTCGAGAATAACCACTGTTACAAGCTGTAAAATACCTCTGTCTCCATAATTTTCTATGTATATCCATCGGGATTTCACTCCACGTATAGCAGTATATTGAAAGAATGTCTCATCTGAGAATTGGAACATTTGTATAAAATGAGTTATCTTCTAAAGTAATCAGCTGTTTGTGAGCAGAGTCCATCTGCTTTGTCTCGGGTTGCACGAGGGTCACGGTTAAGGTATGACAGGAAAAAGGTCAGGTGAGAGAGAAATCATATGACTGAGGGACAGTTGTGTTTTGTGTATCGTCTGAGATAGACGTAGATTAGTCTGTTAGAAATGTTGTTGTTTAGTGAAATAGATGTAGAATAGAGTGTATTAGGTTGTTCTAATAGCGACAGTAGTCTGCCGGGAACATATATCGTGGAGATGTCCAGTCTTGTGTCCATGGGTTTTGTTGATGCTTTTTGTTGTTCTCGTCATATCGCCCATCGTCACCCCGTGCATCATTAAAGTCATTTCAACTGTAAAGTTGCTGCTTCTGTATTACTATTTCCACTGAGAGAGAATGAACCTGGGAGCAAGTAAGTCTGTGAAGTGAATAACAAAACAGACGCAAAACAACGTAGAATAGTCGTAGATTAAATGAGATAAAATATTAACAGTAAATGATAAAGTGAACACTTGTAAACAGAAAGAACATTACTCCAGTGGACAATAGTGGAAATTTACACACAGAAGAGCAGAAGATAGAATCACACCCGAGAATTCTGTTTTACACGCTACTACATGTTTAGTACGCATGCGCGTCACTCTACTGTGTAAACTGCGTGTAGACTGTATCTACAGAAATGAACTTGCTGCTGATACAATGTCAAATAGTATATATTTACAGAGAAAACAAAATTTTATTGTTTTTTTTCAACAAATATAAAAAGAAGCTTGAACTGCCAATTGTCTTGTCTTGTCTCCTTCCTTGTATGCCTTTCGGCAATAGATGTCTTGACAGGGCTCGACGATTTGCTTCATATAATGGGATATTTAATATTTCTGTAATTTACTCTCTCCATCTCTTGCGTGGGCGATCTCTTCCTCTGCTACCTACAGATCTTAGTGTGAATGTTGTCTGTGATATACTGTCTGGTGGTAACCGTGTAACATGGTCAAACCATTTGACTTGCTGTTTCTGGATATATATGTGCAATCTGCTGATGGTTTCATTTCTTATTTGGCCAACTGTGGACTCACAATTCCATTGACGGAAACCTCAGTGTCTAGTATATGAACTTCATGTCTCTGTTCAGACAGTATACTTATAGTATCAGTGCTTATTATAGACGTGATTTTAAATGCCTTCAGTACAGCAACTCGAAATAACAGATTATACAGATATTCCCCTCTGTCCGTCGAAATGGACACCAGGCGAAAGGCGAAGACTACTGATATTTTGAAGAAAATCATGAATGTCCAGCGTCTACTTGTAGAAAATTTTGTTTTCAAACAACCAGTGTTATTCCAAGAAAATCATCAATCGACATTTTTAATGTTTGAAACACTTACCTCCTTGGCAACCCACTAAGCGTCGTATTTTTTTAAAGTAAGAGTCACATTTTTCATTTCTCCTCCCGTCATTTTTTGATGGGTTGCATATGGTATATATACAGCTACATATAGAGAGACATACACAGTTTCCCATCGCAGCACATGCCTGTGAGACCTGGACACTTAACAAAACAGCTGAGAAACACATAAATACCTTTGAGTGTAGATGCTACAGAAGAGTTATTCAAATATCATGGACACAAAAAAGAATAAATATATCCATATTACAAGAACTTAATATTGAAGAAGGCTGGTTAGTAAAGAGGATTAAAGAGAGAAAACTTAAATACTTTTGACACATTAAACATCATGATAATCTGGAGAAGACAGTCTTGGAAGGGTACATAATGGGGAAAAAGAAAGAGAGGAAGACCAAAACGAAGATGACTGCAAGACATCGTTGACGATCTGCAAATGGATGCAGCAGCAGCAGGACATCTTGCTCACAACCGAGAGGCCTACATGAGAGCTGTTAGGAAGGCAAAGTTCCGCAAGAGACATGCAAACGACTGACTGACTGACAGACATGCTATATATTTAAACACAAACACTCACAAATTACCTTTTTAGAAAACGACAAAGCATTCCCTACCAGAAATGCAGGTCTTGGACCTCGAATCCCCAGATGAGCGAACAGGCTGTGGCATCGACGAATGTAACTGTAGCGAGAGATAAGAGTGCATGCAGCTTTAATTGTCTCACATTCATGGGCTAATATTTCCGCAAATATATTACCTTTCCATCACGTGTTAACACCCGTATACGAAGCTGTGCCAGAAGCTCGCCAGACAGGTGTTCTGTGTTCAAATCTGTCTTCATTAACACGAACATCTCAGATGTGCATCTTTTTTTTTTCGAGCTGGCTTGACTGCTGCGGGGTGTGGATCACCGATCCACAAAAAATTTCAAAGTTGAAAACAGAACGTAATACCATGTACTCACTTATCACACGTTGATATTATTTCATTAAGGCCATTGGCACAGTGTTATAAAAGCATCGATGTCATTATAGTACAGTAATCTACAAGCATCGGCGTAATTACATTACAGTATTATACAATCATGGATGTTATTACATTACAGTAATATACAAGCATCGACGTCATTATAGTACTGTAACATACAAGCATCGATGTTATTACATTACAGTAATCTACAAGCATCGGTGTAATTACATTACAGTATTATACAAACATCGATGTTATTACATTACAGTAATCTACAAGCATCGGCGTAATTACATTACAGTATTATACAATCATCGATGTTATTACAGTACAGTAATATACAAGCATGATGAGGCTGAAAGGCTCGCCGAAGACAGGAAAATTTGGCGAACTACTTTGCGAGCCCTATATGACGTTTAACGGCACGGGAAAGATATAAGAATATACAAGCATCGACATCATCAGAGTGCAGTAGTATACAAGATTCGACGTCATTCCAGTACTGAAATATACAAGAGTTGACGTCATTACAATAACATAATATACAAGCGTCGACGTCATTACAGCACTGTAATATACAAGCATCGACGTCAGTACAGTACTGTAACATGCAAACATCGACGTCATTACAGTACAGTAATATACAAGCATCGATGTCATTACAGTACAGTAACATTGCTGTTATCACACTGAAAAAGCTACATTGTTGTTAGTTTGGAACTGAATTTACGAAACCAATATTAGTAGCTTTTAAAGGTTATGAACACATATTATGAAACCAGTATTATTAGCTTTTAAAGGCTACTAACACTAATTATGAAACCAGTATTACTAGCTTTTAAAGATTATGAACACAACTGTCACTATACCAGACATCGCTATACTTATCACTAACTTGCGAGACCAGATATTATTGACGATTATATCAACTACATACACTGTGTACAGCTCTTTAGCAGTCAACACCAACATTATATTGTTATAACAGCCAGCACCAACATTAGATTCTTTTAGCAGCCAACATCAACATTATATTCTTCTAGTATTCTTTTCATTTCACACAAAAGTAAGCATTCAAAAACTTGTAATGTTCAGTTTTCTTGATGCACTGTACGTAAATTATAATTATAATAATAGCAGCAGTACCAGCAGCAGCAGCAGCAGCAGTAGTAGTAGTAGTAGTAGTAGTAGTAGTAGTAGTAGCAGTAGTAGTAGTAGTAGCAGTAGTAGTAGTAGCAGTAGCAGTAGTAGTAGTAGCAGTAGTAGTAGTAGTAGTAGTAGTAGTAGCAGTAGTAGTAGTAGTAGTAGTAGTAGTAGTAGTAGCAGTAGTAGTAGTAGTAGTAGTAGTAGTAGTAGTATAGCAGTAGCAGTAGTAGTAGTAGCAGTAGCAGTAGTAGTAGTAGTAGTAGTAGTAGTAGCAGTAGTAGTAGTAGTAGTAGTAATAGTAGTAGTAGTAGTAGCAGTAGTAGTAGTAGTAAGAAGAAGAATGTAATAATAATAAGAAGAAGAAGAAGAGGAGTATAATAATAATAATAATAATAAGAGGAAGAAGAAAGTAGTAGTAGTAGTAGTAGTAGTAGTAATAGTAGTAGTAGTAGTAGTAGTAGTAGTAGTAGTAGTAGTAGTAGTAGTAGTAGTAAGAAGAAGAAGAATGTAATAATAATAATAATAAGAAGAAGAAGAAGAGGAGTATAATAATAATAATGATAAGAGGAAGAAGAAGAAGATCAATAACAATAATAACAATATCCAGGATGATATATCCAGGTATGAGAGATGTAGTGTATGTGTATGCATATATGCATATATGTATGTATGTATGTATGTATGTATGTATGTATGTATGTATGTGTGTGTGTATGTATGTGCACATTTTTTATTATGCATGTATATGTGTATATATGTATGTATGTATTTATGTGTGTATGTGTGTTTGTGTGTGTATGTATTATGCACATATGTCTTTATTATGTGTGTATGTATTTTTATGTATATACGTATTATGCGTGTATGTATGTGTATGTATTATTATGCGTGTATGTATGTGTATGTATGTATGTGTATGTATGGATGTGTCCATATATATATGCAAGTTGTATCTATCTCCAGTCTTAAAGTTACGCCATTCAAATGTAGTAACAAAACTTACATAAAAAGTAGATAAAAACCACCACACATATTCACATAATGTCAGGATCTCAGGTATTGATAAAAAAACCACCACACATATTCACATAATGTCAGGATCTCAGATATTGATAAAAAAATCACCACACATATTCACATAATGTCAGGATCTCAGATGCTGATAAAAACCACCACACATATTCACATAATGTCAGGATCTCAGATGCTGAACCCACATCCTTACCTGACCCAGGCCAGCAACAACATCACCAGGGCCAGCAAGACAACTGGGAAGTACTGGGTCGTAACGCACATCTCTGGGCACGTTGTCAGCTTTCTTCTCTCTGTCTTCCCTGAAGTACGGGCACAAGATACTTAGAATCTGACAAGTGGTTAATGTCTTTGGGATCGTGATTGACGTTCGTAGACTGACAGACTAGTTAAGATCGCCCCCCCCTAACTGTTGGTTCTGTCCCCCTGGCCTACGAGCAGTATGTGCCGCCGTGTCAAATGGGGAATGGGATGCGGTGGCTTCTTCCCAGATCCAGACTGCAGCTATAAAGCCCAGTCTGCTTCTTCATCAGACTCCACCCCCATGGGACCTGATCTCTCCCCCTCCCCCTTTCCCATCGTTAGCAAGGTTGAGCCTGTGTGCAAGGGGAGTATCATCAGTTTTTGTGAGAAAGGGTCTTGGCTGCTTATAGTTGCCAACACTGACACAAGCAGGCAGGTATAGGCCTGTGTATGTGTGTATGTGTATACATATACGAGTATATATGTATTTAGTATGTATGTATATTATGTACGTATATGTATATACAAATATATAAGTATATATTTGTATGTGTTTGTATATGCGGGGTATGTACTTGCATTTGTATATTTGAATATATTTCTATGTATCTGCGTGTGTTTGCGCATATGAAAAATATAGATGTGATATATATATATATATACGTGTATATATACAAAATAATTTAGACTTTTTCTACAGTAAGTATATACTTCTATGTATATATATATATATCCTTTACACGTCACAGAGGGCTAGGGCTCGCAAGGTAGTTCGCCAATTGTTCCTGTTTTCTGCGAGTCTTTCAGCCTCATCAAGGGATTTTATGCCTGTTAATTTGGCCTCTCTTAATAAATTCCTCTTTAGAGTTTCACGCGGTCGACCTCTTTTTCTTCGCCCTGTTGTTTTCCACTTTACAGCTTGTTTTGAGATTCTCTGATCGTTTCTTCTCATCAAGTGACCAACATATGTCCATCTCCTTTTCCTGATCACCCATGAGACTGGTTGTTGTTCAGTCATCTATCTTATCTCTGCATTGTTCTTGAATATCCTGTTTTCTTTTGTACACTGACATACATGAAGGTGTTTTTTAAAGATGTTTTTCGCCTTTCCTTGGGGATATTCTCCATTCTTGTGGATCTGTTTCACATACTTACGGATCAGGTACCTATTTTTATAGCTGGAATGAGTTGTGTACCTTGAAATTGTGCTAGAGAACACATTTTTTTAATCCAGATAAGCTGTTTAGCGAACAGTTTTGCAACTTTCCAGCTCATATCAGATGTAGCATAGAAAGTTATATCTAACCACTTACACACTTACATACGTGTGTCTATACGTATACACATACAGAAATGTATACGTTCTATATACACATATCTACCTACATTCAAATCTATCTATCTATCTATCTATATCTATCTATCTATCTATCTATCTATCTATCTATCTATCTATCTATCTATCTATCTATCTATATCTGTGTTTGTGTGTATGTATTATGCATGTATGTCTGTATTATGTGTGTATGTATGTATGTATGTATGTATGTAAATTATGCGTGTATGTATATGTATGTATTATGCATGTATTTGTATGTATATGTATGTATGTATGTATATGTATTAGTATGTGTGTATGTGTGTATATATGTGTGTATGTGTATGTATGTGTGTGTGTATATATTTATCTATCTATCTGAAGTAGCCATCACGGAAACGCCAATGAGCATACCGTTTCTATTGTCTGTTTATACGGCCATTCCAGTTCTGACTAATCGATTCTTGCGAACTTGCACGAATCCACAGAGCAAACCTTTGAGCACAGGCGCTTCCAGACAAACCGGTAATCAATTTGGTCCACTGTGGATAGGAAATGAGTAGTAAACATTAAGATATGTCGGTGGCTGTACCTGAAAACAGAGGGCAGACAGAGCTGGAGTCTTATATTGTGTCTGTATTGTGTTCACCGGGTTTATTTATAGCAGTGGAGACTTCATGGGGGTATGTTCAGGTTGCAGAACATTTGGGGGTTTTTTTTTGTTGTTGTTGTTGTTTTTAGACAGTAGAGGTACCAGAAGTTTTTAGACACTAGAGGTACCAGAAGACAGGTTGAAGGCTGTCAAAATATAGACAGACAGAAACAGGCACTAAATGGACAGACTAAGAGACAGTTTTGAAGGAAATACAAACAGAAGTATAGATGGATAGACAGGCTGAAATAGATAGACAGGTATGTAGGCAAGCAGGCAGGTAAGTAGGCAGGTAGGTATGTAAGTAGGCAGGTAGGCAGGCAGGTAGGTAGGCAGGCAGGTAGGTAGGCAGGCAGGCAGGCAGGCAGGTAGGTAGGTAGGTAGGTAGGTAGGTAGACCTTTATGTAATAAAGAGGTTATTAAATTTTGTCGCAAATCACACCATCCACAGTGAAACACTCATTTTTGTCACCTTAAGTAGTAACAATATAATTAACAGAGTGAATGTTGCAAGTGAAAGCCCCTCCTTTCTCCTCCCCTCCCCCTCTTTCCACCCTCCACCCAACAAACTGTTGCCGCTAAATTACTGTAAGTTGAACCCACCCCAACATGTAAACACACCAGAGCAGATCTAAACATGTTTTTATCTCCGGCTTTCATCAAAGGACCGGTGAAGGCGGTGCTTATGTTGTTGTTATTCTCTTTGAACCTTTCCCCTCGTGCCCCCAACTCCACCCCACCCCATCCCCACCCCCCAACTACCTTCACCGCACGCAGCCTTCCCTTGTCTGTTTCCTGGTTAATTGTAACTGATAGTGCACGAGTCCTGATATCCGCTGTTTCTTTGGGTACAGATAGGGCAAGTTACCAAGACCAGTGCCCGTGTGTTGTTCAAAGACTTTCATGATATCCTCAACATGTCATGAACAGCTTTATATAATTCTTAGAATATGAGGAAATAAGTGGAGTAATAAGTGAAGTATTGGGTATTGTGTGAAGTATTGAGTAATATGTGAAGTAATGGGTAATATGTGAAGTCCGTCTGATACACAAAGTATAAAATAATATAACATTAAAGACTGTGAAGAAAGTAGATGGAGGTGTATGGCTCAACACACACACACACCACACACACACACACACACACAGACAGACAGACAGACAGACAGACAGAGAGTGAGGAAAGTGCACAGAAACAAGAGTGACAGAAAGTAAAATGAGCACGTATAAATGAAGAACATACAACACTCCAATATTTCGGCAAAAAACCTTTTTCAGGATCACATACGAGAACATCGAAAAAAGAAACACGGAAAACATGAAAAAATTAAGCACTTAGCGGCTTCCTCTATCCGTCCTGTAAGAAACTTAAGCTATCGGTAAAGAGTGATATAATACACACAGAACTGGATATTACACAGGATATGCGGTAACAAGTATAGTATGGGATAATGTTTACAGTAACGGCAATATTTATGATCAGAATCAATATGTAAAGTGTGTTGTGATATGTTCTACATAGACATGATGGCCCTTTTCATCTGTTCAATGTTTGTGTGATCTACCGACCAATGCTCCTACCCAACAGTTTCCGGTCATGTCTGAACTCTGCTAATGCCTGGGTCAAGTCTGTACTCTGTTAATGCCTGGGTCATGTCTGAACTCTGCTAATGCCTGGGTCAAGTCTGTACTCTGCTAATGCCCGGGTCATTTCTGTACTCTGTTAATGCCTGGGTCATGTCTGAACTCTGCTAATGCCTGGGTCAAGTCTGTACTCTGCTAATGCCTGGGTCATGTCTGAACTCTGCTAATGCCTGGGTCAAGTCTGTACTCTGCTAATGCCTGGGTCAAGTCTGTACTCTGTTAATGCCTGGGTCATGTCTGAACTCTGCTAATGCCTGGGTCAAGTCTGTACTCTGCTAATGCCCGGGTCATTTCTGTACTCTGCTAATGCCTGGGTCATTTCTGTACTCTGTTAATGCCTGGGTCATGTCTGAACTCTGCTAATGCCTGGGTCAAGTCTGTACTCTGCTAATGCCCGGGTCATTTCTGTACTCTGCTAATGCCCGGGTCATTTCTGTACTCTGTTAATGCCCGGGTCATGTCTGAACTCTGCTAATGCCTGGGTCATGTCTGTACTCTGTTAATGCCTGGGTCATTTCTGTACTCTGTTAATGCCTGGGTCATGTCTGTACTCTGCTAATGCCCGGGTCAAGTCTGTAGTCTGCTAATGTCCGGGTCATGTCTGTAGTCTGCTAATGTCCGGGTCATGTCTGTACTCTGTTAATGTCCGGGTCATGTCTGTACTCTGCTAATGTCCGGGCCATGCCTGAACTCTGCTAAAGTCCGGGTCATGTCTGTACTCTGCTAATGTCCGGGTCATGTCTGAATTCTGCTAATGTCCGGGTCATGTCTGAATTCTGCTAATGTCCGGGCCATGCCTGAACTCTGCTAATGTCCGGGTCATGTCTGAATTCTGCTAATGTCCGGGCCATGCCTGAACTCTGCTAATGTCCGGGTCATGTCTGAATTCTGCTAATGTCCGGATCATGTCTGTACTCTGCTAATGTCCGGGTCATGTCTGAATTCTGCTAATGTCCGGTCATGTGTGAACTCTGCTAATGCCCGGTCATGTGTGAACTCTGCTAATCCTGGATGTGCACGGTCTACCACGGTAGCAGCATGCTGTGTTTTTAATATAGACCAAAGGAGAGATGGACAAGAACAACAAAGAGGATGTTGATCAACAGAAGGCTCACCTGGGCATGAGAGGAAAAAAAAAGCTCTTGAAGAAAATGCCGGAAAGTTTCATTTCTAAAGAATGAATTTCAACATAAAAAGCTGTTTTCAGTCACTTTTTAAAAAAATGTCAGTCAGTCATTTGCATGTCCCTTGCGGAACTTCGGCTCCCTAACAGCTCTCCTGTAGGCCTCTCGGTTGTGAGCAAGATTCCCTGCTGCTGATGCATCCATTTGCAGATTATCAACGATGTCTTGCAGCCATCTTCGCTTTTGTCTTTCTCTCTCTCTTTCTCTTTCCAAGCTTTGTCGACGACTTCAGTAACGCAGGATATTGGAGATCGGCAGCACATGTGTTTGTATGAAATAAACCAGAGGTAAAGTTTCAGCTGAGAAGGATCTGGTGATAGCAAACTATTTTAAGATTTGGTAAGCGATAATTCATTACCTTTTTTTTAAATCAGGTAATGAGGTTCCATAATTTTTTCGCTAATTATTTCTGACGTGAACTGCGGAAGGCATGGCGGGCATGTTAACGTGTGCCCGGGCATGCCTGAGTCTTCTGTTTGCTACCAGAGAGAGCAGAGAGTTTTTAAAAATGCATAGGGCATGTTTCCTTCTGAAACCGTCATCATGATAATTTAGAGAAGACCGTCTTGGAAAGGTACATAATCGGAAAAAGAAAAAGAGGAAGATCAAGGCGAAGGTGGCTGCAAGACATCGTTGATGATCTTCGAACTGACGCATCAGCAGCAGGGCATCTTGCTTACAATCGAGAGGCCTACAGGAGAGCTGTTAGGGAGGCAAAGTTCCGCAGGGGACATTCAAAAGACTGACTTCATCATCATCATCATCATCAGCATCATCATCATCGTGGTACCTGTTGGTCTATAGAACGGAGACAAAAATCCTCTAAACTACCAGGACTTTTGCTCACCTTTCCGACTCTTATATTCTTTGTTCTGCGTGTCTGATTAGGTTCGACTAACTTCTGTAAGAAGTACTACCAGCTCCTGCCAAGCCTTCTGCCTCCTAAGAAGCTTGGAAGAGTCAAAACCTAGTGAAGGAGACCCCGAAAGAAAAATCTGAAGCTAGGGACTCTGCGACAGATGGTAACCAAGGTTCTTTAGCCTGCCCAAACTTCTGAAATCCCCTGCAACTCTGCCAGATTTTCAGAGAATGGAGCCTTTTCTTCCTGTGGAGTTGGAAGGCAGCATCCAGAAAGGGGAATGGCAAAAAAAAAAAGACAAGACATTTCCCCGATGCCAACTGGCCAAGCGAAGTAGGATATGTTGTAGTAATTATAATAATAATCTGCCAGCTAAACAAACTGTTCGAAAAATGTTGGGGGTGTGGGGGGGGGGGTCTCATTTCGAAGCTAAATAACAACTCTCGAGGTTTTAAGGACTGTTATTGTCGGAGGTGGGGTGGAGAACCCGCTCTCCGCTTCAACGGCCTGCGTCTCAAATAGCCTCTGGCAGTCAAGTCCAGCTCATGGCTTTCTCGTGGCAGAACTGTTTAAACTGACAGGAGAAGGGGCCAAGGCGAATATCTGGCACCTGAAAACCAGACACTTAAGGTAAATGAGAGGCACGTTTGGTAGCTCATCTACCGCTGCTGGCGAGATTCTTCGGCTGCCGTGCGTGGAGCGGTGCTCCTCCCGGCCAATGAAGAAAGGTGCAAATGGGGTTACCGCGCGGCACCACTGCTAAAATTTCTCTATTTAAACAGTCTCCACGTCCCACTAGATCCATTCCTGACACACACCGCCGGACAAGCCACACCTTGCAATTTACAGCTAAGTACTCTTGTAAAAATTTTTTTTCTTTTTTTAGTATTCATGTGAATCTATACTTTATCTCCTCTCTCTATTTCTTCGTCCTGTATGTTTTTGTATGACTAAGGCTCACACCGAAACGTCACAACTTTGTAATCGTTAAGTAATAAAGCCGCTCCTACTTTTTTCCTATTTTATACACTGCTAAAAAGGTGGTAGAAAAGATAAAGCGAAGAAAAACAGTCAAATCATGGCATCTCTGGTCTTGAGGTCGGCCACGTCCTAAGTGCATTCATATCGGGTGAAATGCCTGAACCGGCTCAACCCAGAGGTTAAGACACTGCTGGCGAGACTCTTCGGATGCCGCGCGTGGAGTGAGGCTCCTCCCGGTCAAAGAAGAAACTGCGGAAAAGAAATAAAGGTTGCTGAGCGGCGCCGATGTGAAAAGGTGAAGGAAAGGTTAAAGTGAAGTTTAATCGGTATGTCCAATAGTCTCGCGGCGAGAGCTACTCATACCACGGCACCTCTGCTCTAGAGGCCGGCCACGTCCGAAATACACCTACACTGGTGAAATATGTCTAAACCGGCATACACCAGGGATGAAACTTGACGGCTAGGCATCTCACGCCACCTCCACTCTAGAGGTCGGTCACGCCTGATATGCACCCATACTGGTGAAATATGCCTAAACCGGCTCACACCAGGGGTGAATCTTGAAGGCTATGCATGTCACGGTACCTCTGCTCTCGAGGTCAGTCACGTCCCAAACACGCCCATACTGGGATAATACGCCTAAACCGGCTCAACCCAGTAGCGGAAGTCACGAGTTGCGAGGATTCGTCCTCCTGGACAAAAGCTCCATCCTGGTCACAACTAGGAAGGGTAGCGGCCACGACCGCAAAATGCTGAAATCGGAGACACTGAACCAGGGCAGTCTAGATAGGCAACCACCTCTCACCCGGCGGGGATGTTTTCGTATCCTAATTACCTGAGGTTTTCCGGTGAGAAAGTCCAACGCTGGACTGAATGGGCAACCACCTCTCACCCGGCGGTGGTACACGGGTATTTCAAAACACGTCGAGGTTTTCCGGTGAGAAAGTCCAACTCTAGACTAAACTGGTGCAACGAAAACCACGGTGTCACGCAATCCCGCTTCTGGGACCCACCAAGAATACAGGCTCAAGCCCTGCGATACTCTGAACCTCTTGTGGTCCTCTCGGGGATCTCACACAGGAGACCACAGGACTTAACGAGGACTACAGGCGTAAATTCAGTAGGATCACAGGGCGGTCTTGGTGGTAGAAGCGAACGAAGAAGAAGAAGATTTACTCTCTTTTATCTTATCTCAAAATTAATTACGCTTTTATTTTTGCCTAATCTCATAAATTATTATTCCTCTTTATCTTATCTCAAAGTTAATTATTCTCCCCTGCCTAAACTCACAATCAGTGACTCCCTCTTGTTTTATTCCAAAGCTGTTTGCTCCCTTTAACTTTTATCTCAAAGAATTTACGGCACTCTTCCAGCAAAATTTGGGCACTTTTGCCTTTCCTTTCTCCGTCTTCGCAAGGTGTTCCCAATTTTCTTCTTTTAACTATTTCCGTTAAATATTATTCTAATCCATTTCTTAAAATACATTTTCAGCTTTTGTTTTCCACAATGTGAATTTTCTCAGATTTTCCCACAAAGAAGAACATCAGAAATGAATAGTTTTCTCGGATTTATTCATTCCATTTTCGGTTTTTGTAATTGTTCCCAGAAATGAGCATCTCGCAGTTCCAGAGAGATAGAAGAAGAAGAAGAAGAAATAGGAGGAACCATTTAGAGGATGTTCAATAAATGAACGTCTGTACATTTATTCTTTCATATTTCTTATAGAAGCAAATGGAGTACAGTGAAATCTATCTGTGGATTCACGTTGCATATGTGTGTTGAATACAATGAAATCTCTATGTGGATTCATGTTGCATATGTGTGTTGGAATACAGTGAAATCTCTATGTGGATTCATGTTGCGCGAGTGTTGAATACAGCGAAATCTCTATGTGGATTCATGTTGCATGTTTGTTGAATAGAGTGAAATATCTCTGTGGATTCATGCTGCGTGTGTTTTGAATACAGTGACATCTCTATGTGGAATCATGTTGCATGTGTGCTGAATAGAGTGAAATCTGTATGTGGATTCATGTTGCTTGTGTGTTGAATACAGTGAAATCTCTATGTGGATTCATGTTGCGTGTGTGTTGAATATAGTGAAATCTCTATGTGGATTCATGTTGCGTGTGTGTTGAATATAGTGAAATCTCTCTGTGGATTCATGTTGCTTGTTGTTGGAATACAGTGATATCTCTATGTGGATTCATGTTGCTTGTTTGTTGAAATACAGTGAAATCTCTATGTCGATTTATGTTGCTTGTGTATTGGAATATAATGAAATCTCTATGTGGATTCATGTTGCTTGTGTATAGGAATATAGTGAAATCTCAATGTGGATTCATGTTGCTTGTCTATTAGGATACAGTGAAATCTCTATGTGGATTCATGTTGCTTGTTGTTGGAATACAGTGATATCTCTATGTGGATTCATGTTGCTTGTGCGTTGAATACAGTGAAATCTCTATGTGGACTCATGTTGCGTGCGTGTTAAACAGAGAGAAATCTCTACATGTACTCATGTTGCACGTGTGTGTATGTCAGTGTGTGACGGTGGTTTAGGCCTTGCGGTCAGTGGTGACATACTTTGCCCAGGACTAGCGACCCACGGCCGACTACAGAGCCTGCCTGACCTCTTCCTTGGTAAACTCCAGGCTGGCTAACGGGGCAGAGGAGTCTGTTAGAGAAGTACTTTTTACTAGCTCCACTCCATAGCTGAAACAACACCTGTCGTAACCCGCTCCCAATCCGACGTGACGCCGAGCCTCAACGCCATAACAGCATCGGCTGCTAAGAACATGTTCGCAGTTCAACAAAACATGTTAAATAAGTAGAAGGTAACAGACACTTCTTGCTTCAAAAGACGTTATTTCTTTCTTTATTTATTTATTTCTAAGAAACTGTGCTGTATAAAACGTGTTAAAAGAGTTTTAAATCAAGAGATTTGTACTTTCCCCCGTGACAAATACATTGCAAGGGGAAATAATACTTAAAACTTCTCCGAGACTCGTTTATTGTAAGGGAAATAATGAGAAAATTTTAGAAAGCGCGAATATTGGGGGTTTTTTTTTTCCCTTCCGCTGTATTCGACCTAAATCTCATGTACTACTCATTTGATTTTTAAAAGGATTTTTTTCTCCCATGCACATAATTACCCAGACTAATGCACCTTTTTGTTCTTCGAGATTTTACCATCATTAAACCTAGGAATTTTTGCTTTTATTAGGAATAATTAACGTCATCTCAGATTAACTCGCGATCCTTCTTCAATCTCCATGGAACTACTAGCTGGTGTTATTTGCAACTGATGAGGTAAAGATGCTGAAGAGCAGCTTGGGAGCTGGTTGTTGGATCTCTTTTTTTTTTCTTTTTCAGTCCCTGGCCGGAGCTACAAAGTAGTGCAATACTTCTTTAGCAGACTCCACCCCCCCCCCCCACCCCCCATGGGACTATGACGATTTCTGCCACCGTTAGCCAGGCTAGGCCACTTAAATGGATAGATGAGACAGGGTCTTGGTCAGCTTTGGATCGTCAACCTTGACGCCAGCATGTCGAATGTACAGCGTCTTCAACTCCTGCCTTCGTTAACTTCGCATGAGAAAGCTGTTTCCTTTGGATAGGTTTGTCCTGCGCTCGGCAACTCTTATAGCAAAACAGACGAAGGGAGATAATGAACTAGAAATAGACATTAAGAGAGACAGAAGTTCACGGTAATTACAGGGAATACCAGAACCCGTGTGTAATTATCAAAATAAGTTATGTAACACAGGAACAAGTGAAATATTTTTCACATTATTTGACGCCAGGGAAAACAACCAATTTAAAATATCATCAAACAGAATAATAATGGTGGTTAAATGTCATCATTCATTCATTTGCATGTCCCTTGCGGAACTTTGCCTACCTAACAGCAATCCTGTAGGCCTCTCGGTTGTGAGCAAGATGGCCTGCTGCTGATGCATCCATTTGCATATCATCAGCGATGTCTTGCAGCCATATTAGCCTTGGTCTTCCTCTCTTTCTTTTTCCCATTCTTCCTAGACGATCTTCTGTAGATTATCATGACGTTTAATATGTCCAAAATATCAAAGTTTCTTTGTTTAATCTTCTTTACTAGCCAGCCTTCTTCAATAGTAAGTTCTTGTAGTATTGATATATTTGTTCTTTTTTGTGTGTCCATGATATTTCAAGAACTCTTGTGTAGCATTTACATTCAAAGGCATTTATGTGTTTCTCAGCTGTTTTGTTAAGTGTCCAGGTCTCCCAGGCATATGTTGCGATGGGAAAGATGCATGCCCTTAAAAATCTTATTTTTGTAGTTCTGTCTGTTCCTCTCCACAGATTCTTTAAGTTGTTTTACTTTCTGATGAGCAATAGATGTCCTTCTTTAAATGTCATCAAACAGAAGAATAATGCTGGTTAAATGTCATCAAACAGAAGAATAATGCTGGTTAAATGTCATCAAACAGAAGAATGTTGCTGGTTAAATGTCATCAAACAGAAGAATGCTGGTTGTTAAATGTCATCAAACAGAAGAATAATGCTGTTTAAATTTCATCAAACAGAAGAATAATGCTGGTTAAATGTCATCAAACAGAAGAATGGTGCTGGTTAAATGTCATCACACAGAAGAATGCTGCTGGTTAAATTTCATCAAACAGAAAAATGGTGCTGGTTAAATGTCATCAAACAGAAGAATAATGCTGGTTAAATGTTATCAAACAGAAGAATGGTGCTGGTTAAATGTAACCAAACAGAAGAATAATGCTGGTTAAATGTAATCAAACAGAAGAATGCTGCTGGTTAAATTCAGCCTCAACAGAGTGGCGAGTGCTTCCAAACACACGGCACAGGAGATGAGAGTTGTCTGCCACTTTGTGTACTCCATACTCATTTCAATAAGAGAACCACTGACATCAAAACCCGGAACAGAACAAAGAAAAAACTGAGGTAATTTGAAAAATGGATGCACTGAAGAATGAGATGCACATCCTGGAAAGAGGACAAAAAAATAGATTAGATGAAGCAGGAGGCAAAAGTAACGACAGAGGCAAGAACAAAGCTAAAATATTTTGGCTGTACCCAGAGGCACAGTGCTATGATATAAATGATACGTCAGGACAAAAAAGGCGCAAGGGTAGGGAGCCAAGATAGACCGGAGACAATAAATATCAAGAGGTTGGCGGGAATCAGCTTGAGGGAATGGGACACTGTGAGAGCACGGAACACTGTAAGAGCAAGGGACACTGTGAGAGCACGGAACACTGTAAGAGCAAGGGACACTATAAAAGCAAGGGACTCTGTAAGAGCAAGGGACACTGTAAGAGCAAGGGACACTGTGAGATCAAGGAACACTGTAAGAGCAAGGTACACTGTGAGAGCAAGGAACACTGAGAGAGCAAGAAACACTGTCAGAGAAAGGAACACTGTGAGAGCAAGGAACACTGAGAGAGCAAGAAACACTGTCAGAGAAAGTAACACTGTGAGAGCAATGAACACCGAGAGAGCAAGAAACACAGTGAGACAAAGTAACACTGTCAGAGTAAGGAACACTGTGAGACAATAGAATACTATCAAAGTAAGGAACACTGTGAGAACAATAAACATTGTGAAATCAAGGAACACTGTCAGAGTAAGGAACACTGTGAGACAATAGAATACTATCAAAGTAAGGAACACTGTAAGACCAAGGAACAGTGTCAGAGAAAGGAACACTGTGAGGCAATAGAATACTATCAAAGTAAGGAACACTGTAAGACCAAGGAACAGTGTCAGAGAAAGGAACACTGTGAGACAAAAGAACACAATCAGAGTAATGAACAGTGTCAGAGTAAGGAACACTGTGAGAGCAAGAAACACTGTCAGAGTAAGGAACACTGTGAAACAACGGACCAGTGTCAGAGCAAAGAACGCTATGAGAGCAAGAAACACTGTCAGAGCAATTAACACTGTCTTAGTAAGAAACACTATGAGAGCAATGAACATTGTGATACCACAGAACACTGTAACAGCAAGGAAAACTGTCAGAGTAAGTAAAACTGTGAGACCAAGGAACAGAGTAAGGAACACTGTGAGAGCAAGGAAAACTGTCAGAGCAAGGAAAACTGTGAGAGCAAGTAATACTGTCAGAGTAAGGAACACTGTGAGAGCACGGAAAACTGTCAGAGTAAGGAACACTGTGAGAGCATGAAACGCTGTCAGAGTAAGCAACACTGTAAGACACAGGAACGCTGTCAGAGTAAAGAACACTGTAAGAGCAAGGAACACTGTTAGAGTAAGTAACACTATGAGACAAAGAAACGTTGTGAGAATAAGAGACACTATCTGGGTAAGAACACTGTGAGAGTAAGGGGCATTTTGAGAGCAAGGAATAGTGTTAGAGTAAGGAACACTATGAGAACAGCGAATACTGTGAGAGAAAGGAAAACAGTCAGAGCAAAAAATACTGTGAGAGCAAGGGACATTATAAGAGCAAAGGACACTGAGAGAGCAAGGGACACTCTCAGAATAAGGAACACTGTGAGAGTAAGTAACATTCTCAGAGTAATGAACACTGTCAGAGTAAGGAACACTGTCAGATTAAGAAATAATGTGAGAGGAAGGGATTACTCTGAGAGCAAGGAACGCTGTTAGAGTAAGGAACACTGTGTGACCAGAGAGCACTATGAGAATTAGGAACACTGGGAGACAAAATAACACTGTCAGAGTAAAGAACACTGTCAGAATACGGTACACTGTGAGATCAAGAAACGCTGTGAGAGCAATAAACACTGTCAGGGTAACGAACACTGTGAGAGCACGGAACACTGTCAAAGTAAGGAACACTGTGTGATAAAAGAACATTGTCAGAGTAAGGAAAACTGTTAGAGGAAATAACACTGTGAGAGCAAGGAACAATGTGAGACTAGGGAACACTGTGATACCAAGGGACACTGTCAGAGCAGGGAACGCTGTGAGAGCAAGAACACTGTCAGAGTAAGGAACACTGTGAGAGCAAGGAACACTTTGAGAGTAAGGAACACTGTGAGAGCAAAGGACACTGTCAGAGTAAGGAACACTGTGAGACAAAAGAACACTGTCAGAGTAATGAACACTATTACAGGAAATGAACACTGTGAGAGCAAGGAAAAATCTGAGATCAGGGAACACTGTGAGTGCAATGGAAACTTTCAGAGTAAGAAATACTGTGAGATAAAAGACCATTGTCAGAGTAAGGAACACTTTCAGAGTAAGAAACACTATGAGACAAAAGAATACTGCCAGAACAAAGAACACTGTGAGAGTAAGGAACAATGTGAGATCTGGGAACACTGTGACAGGAAGAGACACTGTCAGAGTAAGGAGCACTGCGAGAGCAAGAAACACTGTCAGAGTAAGGAAAACTGTGAGAAAAAAGAACACTGTCAGAGTAAGGAACACTGTGAGACCAAGGAACACTGTCAGAGTAAGGAACACTGTAAGATAAAGGAACACTGTCAGAGAAAGGAACACTGAGAGCAAGAAACACTGTGAGAGCAAGGGACACTGTCAGAGTGAGGAACACTGTAAGACACAAAAAAACACTATCAGAGTAAGGAACACTGTGAATACAAGAAACATTGTCAGAGTGAGTAATATTGTAAGACAAAAAAAACACTATCAGAGTAAGGAACACTGTGAATACAAGAAACATTGTCAGAGTGAGTAATATTGTAAGACAAAAAAAACACTGTCAGAGTAAGTAATACTGCCATAATAAAGAAAACTGTCAGAGTAACTGACATTGTCAAATTAAGAAACACTGTCAGAGTATGAAACACTGTGAGAGTAAGGAACACTGTGAGACCAAGGAACACTGCGGAAGTTAGGAACACTGTCAAAGTAAGGAACCTATGAGAGTAAGGAACACTGTCAGAATAAGAAACACTGCCAGAATAAAGAACACTGTCAGAATAAGGAACACTGTCAGAGTAAGAATATCTGTGAGAGTAAGGGACACTGTGAGAGTAAGGGACACCGTGAGACCAAGGGACACTATGAGAGCAAGGAACACTGTGAGAGCATGGGACATTGTGAGACCAAGGGACACTATGAGAGCAAGTGACACTGCGAGAGCCAGGAACACTGAGAGAGATAGCAACACTGTAAGAGCAAGTGACACAGTGAGAGGAAGAAACACTGTGAGAGTAACAGGCATTGTAAGAGTAAGGAACACTATGAGAGCAAGGAATACTGTGAGAATAAGGAACACTGTGAGAGCAAGGAATACTGTGTAATCAAGGAACACTGTGAGAGCAAGGAATACTGTGAGAATAAGGAACACTGTGAGAGCAAGGAATACTGTTTAATCAAGGAACACTGTGAGAGCAAGGAATACTGTGAGAATAAGGAACACTGTGAGAGCAAGGAACTCTGTGAGAATAAGGAACACTGAGAGCAAGGAACACTGTGTAATCAAGGAACACTGTGAGAGTAAGTGACACTGCGAAAGCCAGGAACACTGAGGGAGATAGGAACACTATAAGTGCAAGGGACACTGTGAGAGCAAGGAACACTGTGAGAGTAATAAGCACTGTAAGAATAAGGAACACTGTTAGAGCAAGTAACACTGTGAGAGGAAGGAACCCATTAGCCTATATGCCAGCGTCAGAGTTAGCGAACCATATCTGACCAAAACCCTGTCCCACCTCTCTGTGGTACCCCCAGAAACAGGCCTAGCCTGGCCAACATAGCAGGGGTCGCCATAGTCCCCGTGGTGGTGGAGTCTGCTAAAGAAGCATTACACGCCCCTGCTTTTTAGCCGTACTCTGGGACTGAAAAATTAGCCGCCATAACACGCTCCCACGCCGATACGATGCTGTGCCTCAATACCTTTACAGCATCGGCTGCAAAGATCACCTGCTCCCAGTTACAAGTACAATAGCCATTAATCTTCCACGTAGGGATTAAACAAGATGGCCAACAATATTTTTTTAAGTGTAGAGAAGCGGAAGTGATAGACAAAATAAATATTTGAAAAAATAAGAACTATGAGACAGTATAAGGCAATATAATCTAGAAAAGGATAAAAGGAAAGAAAGACAGAGAGAGGCAGAGAGAGAGAGAGGCAGAAAGAGAGGCAGAGAGAGAGCGAGAAAGGCAGAGAGAGAGGCACAGAGAGGGAGCGAGAGAGAGGCACAGAGAGAGGCTGAGAGAGACACAGAGAGAGAACAGAGAGAGACAAAGAGAGAGACAGCGAGAGAGAGAGGCAGAGAGCCACAGAGAGAGGCAGAGAGAGCGAGAAAGGCAGAGAGAGTCAGAGAGAGACAGCAAGAGAGAGAGAGGCACAGAGAGGCACAGAGAGAGAGCGAGAGTGAGAGGCAGAGAGAGAGCGAGAAGCAGAGAGAGAGGCACAGAGAGGGAGCGAGAGAGAGGCACAGAGAGAGGCTGAGAGAGACACAGAGAGAGAGCGCGCGAGAGAGAAGCAGAGAGAGGCAGAGAGAGAGAGAGAGAAGACAACTGATGATCTGACATAGTGGCATATTTTTTTTAACTAAAACTCTAAACCGGGGCAAACGTTTAATTATTTCTGAAGATGAATCATCTGAATCATCATACACAACCCCCACACGGGACTTAGTAATGACGGAAAGATGAACCATTTGAATCATCATACACAACCCCCACACGGGACTTAGTAATGACGGAATGATGAATCATCTGAATCATCATACACAACCCCCACACGGGACTTAGTAATGACGGAAAGATGAACCATCTGAATCATCACACACAACCCCCACACGGGACTTAATAATGACGGAAAGATGAATCATCTGAATCATCACACACAACCCCCACATGGGACTTAGTAATGACGGAAGGATGAATCATCTGAATCATCATACACATCCCCCACACGGGACTTAGTAATGACGGAAAGATGAATCATCTGAATCATCATACACATCCCCCACATGGGACTTAGTAATGACGGAAGGATGAATCATCTGAATCATCACACACAACCCCCACACGAGACTTACTAACGACGGAAGGATGAATCATCTGAATCATCACACACAACCCCCACACGAGGACATTATTTATCTTGGCAGTAGACTGGTTAATGAAGGAGGCAACATCAGACAAACGCAGAGGATTACAATGGACCCTTGACACAGTGCTTGAGGACCTTGACTTTGCGGACGACATTTGTCTATTATCAAGCAGCCACAAAGATATGCAAGATAAAATAAACAAGCTAACTCAGAATGCAAACAACATAGGACTAAAGATCAACGTAGGAAAGACAAAGTTAATGAAGCAAAATGTGAACAACAGAAATGTACTCAGAGTAGATAGCAAGTTAGTGGAGGAGGTCAACGAATATGTATACCTTGGCAGTAGAGTAGTAGAAAATGGAGACAGCACTGAGGACATCAACAGCAGACTTACTAGAGCAAACCAGGCTTTTGCAATGCTGCAGACTATATGGAAATAAAAAAACTAAGCATAAATATGAAAATCAGGATATTTAAGAGTAATGTTCTAAGTGTACTACTTTATGGAAGTGAATGCTGGAAAATCACCAAAACCATAGAAAACAAGTTGAATTCTTTCCAGACTAAATGTTTACGAAGAATTAGAAAAATATTTTGGCCAAACACCACAAGAAATAACATCTTATTGGCAGAAATGCAGATGAAGCCACTGACAACAATTATTGAGGAAAGACGCTGGCGATGGTTGGGACATGTGCTCCGAATGACTAACAGCTCACTACCAAAAATAGCACTAAGATGGACACCACAGGGGAACAGAAGTAAGGGTAGACCAAAATAGACATGGAGAAGAACAACAGAAAGGATGTTGAGCAATAGAGGACTCACCTGGGCAAGAGCAGAAAAAAAGGCGAAGGACGGGCATTTGTGGAAAACCCGTGCGGAAGCCCCATGTGCCCTGGGCACTTAAGGTTCAGAGAGAGAGTTGGTAAGGTCTCTTTTTTTTAATTTAATTATACTTCCCCTGTTATACTCTGTGGGATTTGTTGTAGTTTCTCAGATTTCTTAAACAATGGCTGCATCTATTTTGTAAAGTTCTGCTCTCAAAAGAAATGTGGTTATATTGTTTTTAATGCAGAGAGATAGAAACATCGTACACTAAAAACTGCTCTAACGTCCATCAGAAAATAAAAGAACTAATGAAACCGAAATCTATCTCAAGATCAAGCTGTATGACAGAGAAGGAAGGGGACGTCATCATAGGAAGGGAGAGCATTCTATTTATGTGGTCTGAGTACATTAATGAGTTATATAATGATATCAGAGACGATTACATTACAACCAGAGGAAAGAAAGAAAGCCAGCCCATCTTGAAGGATGTAGTCATAAAAGCACAGAGACCAATGAAAACCGTAAAGCTGCCGGGCCAGATAACATCACTACAGAAAAAGATAAAAGCTCTGGAAATATTTTAGAACTGAAAAAGTCGCAGAACTGTTAAACGCGACATATCACACAAGGAGAAATACCAACAGTCTTAACTACGTCAATCTTCATTACATTTGCAAAGAAGGCAGAAGCTATTCAATGTGACCAACACCGGACGATCAGTCTTATGATCCACATCACAAAGATACTTCTAAGAAATATAACGATGAGGATGAGAAACAAGGTTAAACCAGAAATATCAGAAGAACAATGTGGATTTGTATAAGGAAAAAAAACAACAAAACCAATTTTCATATCCAATCAATGAAAGTGAAACATGGGCTATGAATAAACAATTAGAGCAATTAGGCTACTGAAATCTGGTTCTTAAGAAGGATGCCTTGCATATCATGGACATACCAATGGAAATAAGAGTGAAAGTTATTTTAAAAATATACATGGGGCGTTCAGAAAGTAATGCACCACATCGTTTTGGTTTTTTTTCCAACTAATAATGAAGACAGAAGCGTGAAATTTTGCACACTTTAAATATGGCATGTGCCGATTGTGTGAACCAAACTGGACCCCAACCAGCCAAAGATTTGACTGTTCTAACCGTTGAAATGGAGCGTGTTAGCAACTTGCGATATAAGCAGCGAATTGTGATAGAATTGCTCGTTGCAGAGAAGGAAACTGTTGTGAACATTCACAAGCGTCTATGTGATGTGAATGGAAGTTTTGCAGTCGACAGGAGTAGAGTCAGTCGCTGGTTTCAGAGAATCAAAGAAACAATAAGTGGAGATAAGGAGTTGTATGATCGGTCGTGCTGTGGACGTCCTGCCACAGCCACCAAGGCAGAAATGTTGAAATGCCCTGAGGGCATTATTCTTACTGATATGCATATCACTACTCAATAATTGGCCTTAAAGCTGTCTGTCAGCAATGGTAATGCAAATTCAGTTATAAAAGCTCTCGGATTTTCTAATGTTTGCGCAAAATGGGTTCCTTGAAGTCTCACAAATGAACATCGATTGCAAAGGAAAGCAATGTCTACCGAATGGCTGGAGCGTTTCAGTGCTGAGGGAGAGAACTTTTTGGCTAAGATCGTAACAGGTGATGTCTTCTCCTTCTTCTTCTTCTTCTTCTTCTTCTTCTTCTTTTTCTTCTTCTTCTTCTTCGATCGCTTCTACCACCAAGACCGCCCCGTGATCCATCTGAATTTACTCCTGTGGTCCCGTGGTCCTCCTGTAGTCCCCGAAAGGATCACACGAGATCTCATAGAAGACCAAAAGAGGTTCAGAGTATCGCAGGGCTTGGGCCTGTATTCTCGGTGGGTCACAGAAGCGGAATTGCGTGACACCTTGGTTTTCGTTGCACCAGTTTAATCTAGAGTTGGACTTTCTCACCAGGAAAACCTCGACGTGTTTTGGATATCAGTGTATCCCCGCTAGGTGAGAGGTGGTTGCCCATCCGACCTAGATTTGGACTTTCTCATCGGAAAACCCAGACGTGTTTCGGGATATCCGTTTATCCCCGCCGGGTGAGAGGTGGTTGCCTATCTAGACTGCCCTGGTCCAGTGTCTTCGACTGCATCAGTTTGTGGTCGTGGCCGCTACCCTTCCTAGTTGTGAACAGGATGGAGCTTTTGTCCAGGAGGACGAATCCTCACCACTAGTAAGTTTCACCTCTGGGTTAATCCGGTTTAGGCATATTATCCTAATATGTGCGTGTTTAGGACGTGACCGACCTCTAGAGCGGAGGTACAGTGACATGCATAGTCATCAAGTTTCACCCCTGGGTTAAACCGGTTTAGGCATATTTCACCAGTATGAGCGTATATCGGACGTGGCCGACCTCTAGAGCAGAGGTGCCGTGGTATGAGTAGCTCTCGCCGCGAGACTACTGGACATACCGATTAAACTTCATTTTATCCTTTCCATTACCTTTTCACAGCGGCGCCCCCCGGCAACCCTAGTCGCATTTTCGCATTTTCTTCATTGGCCAGGAGGAGTTTCGCTCCACTCGCGGCAGCCGAAGAATCTCGCCAGCAATATCTTAGTTTAACCCCTTGGTTAACCCGGTTTAGGTAATCTGCCCCAGTATGAGTGTATATAGGACATGGCCGGCCTCTAGAGCAGAGATGCCGTAATTTGAGTAGTCCTGACCTCGAGACTACTGGTAACTTCACTTAATCCTTTCCTTCACCTTTTCCACGACGGCGCTGCGCAGCAACCCTAATCGCATTTTTCTTTATTTGCCGGGAGGAGTTTCACCCCATGCACGGCTGCTGAAGAATCTCGCCAGCAACGGGTTTTAAATCAGAGTTTTCCTTCTCCTAAATGAGCTACCAAACATGACTTTTATCTACACAAAGCGTCTGATTTTCAGGCTCCAGATATTCGCCTTCTCCCCTTCTCCTATTAATTTGAACAGTTCGGCCACGAAAAGGCCAGGAGCTGGACGTGGACTGTCAGAGGCTATTTAAGACGCACGTCTTGGAGACATTTAATTGGAGTGGAAAGCGTATCCCCCACCCCACCTCTGGCTATAACAGTCCTTAAAACCGTAACAGGTACATCATTTTGAACCCGAGACAAAAAGACAATAGAGTGGCATCATCCACAATCACCACGAAGAAAGAAATTCAAGACAACAACTTCAGTTGGAAAGGTCACGATCACTGTCTTTTGGAACACTGAAGATGTGATTCTTGCGGATGTTATACCAAGAGAAGAGACAATAAATTCGCTAGCTTACATTAAGACAACGAAAAAAATCAACGTTTTCGCAGAGCTGGGCAGCACAAGAATCCAGCACACCTACTTTTCCTTCACGACAACGCGCGCCCTCACACAGGTCTGGCAACACAGGAAGTAATCACCAAATTGGGTTGGACTGTATTACCCCATCCACCCTATAGTCCCCATTTGGCACCCTCTGATTTCCATCTGTTTGGTCCACTTAAAGATGCACTCCGAGGTAAGATTTGATAATGACAAAGGAGTGATTCATGCAGCGAAGAAATGGCTACATAATCAAAAGAAAATCTGGTACGGGCTAGGAATACATGCACTTGTTTCGCGCTGGCGTAAAGCCGTTCAGGTTGATTGGGATTATGTTGAATAGTGCCTATTTTTACATGACATATCTTTAATCCTCTTCACTAGCCAGCCTTCTTCAATATTAAGCTCTTGTAGTATAGATATATTTGTTCTTTTTTGTGTCCACGATATTTGGAGAACTCTTCTGTAGCATTTACATTCAAAGGCATTTATGTGCTTCTCAGCTGTTTTGTTAAGTGTCCAAGTCTCATAGGCATATGTTTGCAATGGGAAAGATACATGCCTTTAAAAATCTTATTTTTGTAGTTCTTTCTCTTTTTTCCATAGATTCTTTAGTTGTTTTGCTTTCTGAAGAGCGATAGATGTCCTCCTTTTAATTTCCCTCATTGTATTTCCATTATTAATTAGTACTGATCCAAGATATTCAAAACTCTCCACTTCTTCCAATTTTTCCTCATTGATACATACTTCAGTTGCCTTTTTAGTTTTGTCAGTTGTCATCAATTTAGTTTTCTTTCCATTAAGAAACACTTCTAAGAAATACTTAATCGGCCACATCCAAAAGAATTGATAGACCTTGAAACCGAATTACTAATCCCACAAGTAAATGTCAGTTTAGATGAAATTACACTGAACGAAATTGAAACAGGTGTGAAACAAGGATGTGTACTACCTCCTTTGCTTTTTAGAACTACCATAAACTTCATAATGAAAAAATGTTGCACAAGTAAAACGGGCATTGACTGGGTACATGAGACCCAGCTGGAAGATCTTGATTTTGCAGATAACGTAACTCATATCAGTGACAATGCGAAATCAATGCAAGAGAAAACAGATATCCTTTCTTCACCGGCTAGCAATATAGGACTTGAAATTAACAGGGAAAACACAAAAATAATGAAATTTCTCGTTAACCATAAATGAAAAATATACATAGAAGGAACAGCTATTGAAGAAGTAAACAATTTGCATACCTCAGCAGCTACATAAATCAAGATAGTGACACCAGAAAGGAAGTTAGAATCTTCAAAGAAGCTTGAGAACATATGGCATCAAAAAGTTATAAGCACAAAAACCAAGCTAAGATTATTCCATTCAAATGTAATATCCACCCTCATTTACGCACGTGAAAGCTGGAAAACAACTAAAGAAACAGACAACAAATTAGACTCTTGAAAACAAATGCCTAAGGAAAATACTCGGTATAAAGTGGAACGAATTAAAGAACAACACAGAGATAAGACAGATGATAGAACAACCTGTCTCATGGGTGATCAGAAAAATAAGATAGACATATGTCAGCCACGTGATGAGAAGAAATGATCAGAGAATTCCAAAACAAGCTATCAAGTGGAACACAACAGGCTGAAGAAAAAGAGGCCGACCACGTGAAACTCTAAAGAGGACATTGTTAAGAGAGGCCAAATTAGTGGGCATAAAGTCCTTTGATGAGGTTGAAAAGCTCACCGAAAACAGGACATCTTGGCGGACCAACATACTAGCCCGGTGTGACGTTTTACGGTAAGATGTAAGATGTAAGATGTAAGTGTATCTGTGTTTATATCTAAATCATGTTCATTGTTAAGGATGTCTATCTGTGGTGTTAGTGTTTGTATGTTGAGTAGTTGTTTAAAGTGTTCAGTCCATCTTTCTTCTTGCCCAATTGCCAAAGTGATAAGTATGGAATACTTGATATATCCCATACTTATCTTTAACAGAAACATAGTTGGTTGTCCCTTGTCTTGCTCTGATAGTATTGTTGTTTTTTGCTTTTTATTCAATGTGCCATGTTTACCTTTCAGTTCTGCATCCTCGGCTTGTTTTTTCATTTCTTCCAGGCACTGTCTTTTATGAATCTGGGTTTGTTTTACTAATTTATTTAACCGTTCATTGTATCCTTCCTTGTGTATTTTTTTAAAACTTGATCACCATATTCATATTTTTAAAATATAACAAGTTATAACACGCTGAAGATGCGGTCAATGAAGGGAGATAAGGATGAAAATATATCTTCAAAAATAAAACATCAGTAGTCTCTCTTACACCAGCATCGCGTCCCCATTCTGTCATATATGGAACTAGTCAAATATGGAAGTAACAGACAAGGTCAGACACAGCCAGCACAACAAAAGTAACTTGTATATATTTCTTTGATGGTGTCAGATCCATAGACCTGTACGATGATCCATAGACCTGTACGATGATCCATAGACCTGTACGATGATCCATAGACCTGTACGAAGATCCATAGACCTGTACGAAGATCCACAGACCTGTACGATGATCCATAGACCTGTACGATGATCCATAGACCAGTACGAAGATCCATAGACCTGTACGATGATCCATAGACCTGTACGAAGATCCATAGACCTGTACGATGATCCATAGACCTGTACGAAGATCCATAGACATGTACGATGATCCATAGACCAGTACGAAGATCCATAGACCTGTACGATGATCCATAGACCTGTACGAAAATCCATAGACCTGTACGATGGTTCTCGAATTCTTGTAGAAGCCGTCGGCACGCTGGTACACATTTGTTAAAAGTGGGTCAAATATTTATAAAATATCTGACTATATATATGCAGGAAACTCTCTACTGTAGAGAGCGGAACAACAACACAGATCCTTCAGATCATCAGAGGAAGTACCCCCCCCCCCTCTCAGACAAGTGTTTCGGCCCTATTAAACTCCTGACACTCTAAGGGGGGTGGGCCCCTCTGGGTCATGATTCTGTGAGTTGTTGCTTTTTTTTTTTCCCCGGTCCCGGGATTGAACCCGTGATCTTCCAGTTGGCACTGCACTTTTTGAAGTGGTCTTTAGCGATTTAGCTACGGAAGACTGGTATTGGTTGTGGTAAATGATGTGAAACAGAACAACGCAGACTTGGTTTTTTAAGAAAACAAAATAAAACTTTTCCTCAGATAAAAAAAAAAAATATGCATAAAAAAATGAAAAAATATTAACTTGCGTACGAAATAATATAACCTTTAACTTGACGATGAATTCTTAAGTCAGGATGGCCGAGCGGTCTAAGGCGCTGCGTTCAGGTCGCAGTCCACTCTTGTGGGCGTGGGTTCAAATCCCACTTCTGACAATGCTTTTTTTTTTTTTTTTCCAGCTAATTGGTTCATTAAAGTTACAGTAATGTCGTGTGATTCGTTGGTAATAAATTAATAATAATAATAATTATTATTATTTTGTTACCAACGAAGCACACAACGTACTGTAGGACAGAGCGTTAACGCTTTCTTGTCAATGATATGTGCCAGTGCGAGAAACGTTTGTTGACCAGATCAGATGGTCATGTCCATGTCTAGTGGTTCTGTCTATGTCTAGTGGTTCTGTCTATGATGACGATGATGTTGTTTGTTGCTCTCTCCCTCTGCCGTTCATTTCGATGGTGCAGCTGTTAGGTTAGTAAGTACTTCTTGCTCTCGCTGATCACTCCACCCGGGCTGATAGTGTTTGTGTGACCGATGAGAACACTGAGCATCATCATCATGTGCTGCGCCAACTGGCGTTTTCTATTATGCTTCTCCATAGTAAACGATCCTTCATGCAGGCCATCAGTTCAGTTGGTGATCTCCTCTCACACCATCCTGTCAGACTGTCCAGTATCATTTCTCTTGGTCTTCCTCTTGATCTTCTTCCTTCTATTTTTCCTGTTATAATATTTTCAATGCCCCCTCTTCTCACTGAATGTCTTATGAAAGTACATTGTCTCTTTCTTATATTTTGGACAAGATTTTTTGTCTCTCCAGCTCTTCTCGTACATTCTTCATTAGTTATTTTTGCTGTCCAGGGGATTCGCAACATTCTTCTAATAAACCACATTTCTGCTGCTTCCAATGATGTTTGCTCTATTGTCTACGATTCACTTCCATATAACAAGATAGGTTCAGTATAGCATTTTAGGACTCGTTTTCTAACATTCATTGATAAAGATGTGTTAGATGATATGTTTCTCATTCTCTGAAATGCAGTCTTTGCATGGCCTAGTCTGTTCTTAATTTCTGTTTTGCATTTCCCATCTGAAGTTATTACTGCTCCAAGGTATTTGAATTTTTGCACTTGCTTTAGAATAGGTCAATTAAATGTTATACTGCATGCTGGTGGATTCTGTTTCTTAGATATAATCATAGTCTCTGTCTTTTTTATGTTCACAGTAAGGTCTTTCTGTTCTCTATCTTTGGCGACTTTATCCAAGAGATTTTGCAGGTCTTGTTGGTTCTCAGCTATCAGTACTGTATATACAATAATTATATCGTCAGCATACCGAAGGCTGGTAATATTGTATCCTGCTACTTTTATACCTGGTTCTGTAATTATCGTTCTTAGAATATTCTCGCTGTACGGAGAAAAAAGGTCTGGAGATAGTACTCACCCTTGTCGCACTCTCTGTTTTATTGTTTGATATTTTCCAGTTTCGTTTTCAACTCCAGTCGCTGCTTCTTGCTGCCAGTATAGATGTTTTACAATCCTCAGGTCTTTGCCGTCTATATTTATGTCTTCAAGCATTTTAATAATCTCATCATGTTTCACCTTGTCGAATGCCTTGGTGTAATCAATGAAGCATAAGTAGAGATCTTTTTGTACTTCTAAAAGCTCTTTCTGTTAGTGTTCGTAAAGCATAAATGGCATTGTGTGTTCTATTTCCTTCAACAAATCCGAACTCTTCATCTGCTATTTCCATTTTTATCTTTTTCCTTGTTCTTCTCATAGTAATTCTCAGAAGTAGCTTCATTATGTGACATGAGAGGCTGATAGTTCTGTAGTCATCATATTCCTTTGTACCTGTTTCTTTGGTAGTGCTATAAAAGTGGATTTAAGCAGGTCACTGGGCATATAACCACTGTTGTAAATGTCATTCAGTAACTTGGTTATTATTTTTATTCCTGTCTCCTCTAGCGCCTCTATTTCTTCTATTGTTATGTTATCAGGCCCAGTCGCTTTTCCTTTCTTCATGTGTTTGATGGCAACTATTATTTCATCTTCAAGTATTGGTGGTTCGTCACAATTTTCAGTATCTGGTGTTATTTCTGGTCTTCCTCCTCCATATAGCTCACTGATGTTCTCTGTCCACCTGTCCATAATGTCTTCTTTTCTCATTAACATTTTACCTACTTTTGATTTCAGACATCCTGTGGTATATTTTGTCTTCCTGCCTGTGAGTTCACTAATTCGTTTGTGCATGTTTTTCCTGTCTTTATTAATAGAGTCCTCTATTTGTCTGCACTGTTCATTTACTCACACTTCCTTTGCTTATCTACAGTTATGTCTTATTTCTTTATTTATCTTGCTATATTTTTCTTGTTTATTTTTATTCCTTCTCTTGTCCATCAGTCCCAAGATGTCATATGTCATCCATTTATTTTTGGGGGCTTTTTTTCAGTGGTATTATCTCCTTAACAGTTTGGTGGATAGAATCTCTTAATATTACCCATTGTTCATCTATACTATTTATCTTTGCTATTGGATTGTATCTATATGTTATAATAACTTTGTATTTTTCTCGCAGTTCTTGGTCATTTTTAAAGAGTTATGTATTCAGTTTGATGTTTCTCACTTTTCTGCATGCTTTCTTTAGCTTTATTCTAATTTTTCCACAGAGTGGGTCATGGTCACTATTGCAGTCTGCTCCTGGCATGGTTTTTGTTGTCAGTAATGCATTCCGGAATCATTTGTTGATTAATATGTAGTCTATCTGGTTAAAAGTATTTTTGTCTGGGCTGCACCATGTTGACAGTCTTCGAGGATGTTGCTTAAACCAGGTGTTTGCTACAACCATGCTATGTATTCAATTAATTTAATACCTCTTTCATTCCTCTCCCCCAGTCCATAGTCACCAACGATGTCTGAAGTCCTTTACCAACTTTGTCAATAAAATCTCCCATGACTATAGTAACTTCACGTGACTCTGTGTGTTTTAGGGCTGTCTCTATGTCATTATAAAATAGCTGTACAATCTTCTTCAGAATTATCAGCTGTTGGAGCATACACTTGTATAATATTTATGTTTATTGGTCGTCCTTTCAGTTGGGCTAGTAGGACTCGGTCCGAGAAATATCCCACAGCTGTCTTGCCGTTTGCTCATCAAATATTATACCTCATTCGTCCATCCGTTCATGTTTCTCACTTCCTGAGCATTGAACCAAAACCCGATAAGTCAGCTTATAAGTCATCTTAACAATCGAGAACCACAAACTGCTTCGTAGTTTCATTCTTTATTTTCACGTTGTTCTTCATCGCTGTTTCACTACAACTGTTCAACATTATCTAGTCTTTGTTCATCCATACTGTTTTAAAATAATGTGTCGCTGTTGTCTGCCTGGTTTATCTTCAAACATGGTTTACATGCTATCTTAATCTCCCTAGAGGGAGCAGAGCTGTCTTCTGGTACGCTCGTCTGTTCGTCCATCCGTCTGTCCTCCTGTCTCTGCTTCTTTTCCCTGAACTTTCCTCGACTCCCGTCCCTATGGGACATTTTTCTTGGGGTTTTTTTTTCGTAATTGTCGCTGTTTCCTTTTTACTGCCGAACTAGCTGGTGCTGTCTAACTAGTTGCTGCTGTCTAACTAGTTGCTGATGTCTAACTAGTTGTTGCTGTCTAACTAGCTGGTGTTCAATTCATAATTCCTGCTTAGACGGGAAGTACTTCCTGTGCATCGTTCTCCGTCCATTCTTCTATCAATATTATGCCACCCTAACACTTTTGTCACCCTAACACTTTTGTCAACCTAATACTTCTATCACCCTAACACTTCTGTCACCCTAACACTTCTGTCAACCTAATACTTCTATCACCCTAACACTTCTGTCACCCTAACACTTCTGTCAACCTAATACTTCTATCACCCTAACACTTTTGTCACCCTAACACTTTTGTCAACCTAATACTTCTATCACCCTAACACTTCTGTCACCCTAACACTTCTGTCAATCTAATACTTCTGTTACCCTAACACTTCTGTCAACCTTATACTTCTGTCGCCCTAATACTTCTGTCACCCTAATACTTCTGTCAACATAATACTTCTGTCACAAGTGTATGACTGAAGTAAAGTTCAACAGTTATCTCCCTTTCATTTTATATCAGTGTCTGTTCCTGTATCTCCGTGCCAGGCCAGTTTATATCAGAAGAAAGCAGCCCTTTACTTTCTCAGCTCCATGTGGAGTCGGTTACTCATTTCTACATCTGGATGGGCAGGAGGGCTCCAGCGGGCTTGAACCACTTACCTCGCAGTGATGGACTACTTCGCTAACCACATAACCAACCATATTCCCATGTATTGAATAGATATAAATCTAATAACATAATTTCCTATGTCAGTGCGAGTCTGCCAGCTACACAGAGCAGGGGGAGGGAAGATTAGTGTGTGTTCGTGTGGGTTCTTTCCCTTCGTCGTCCAGGACTGAACTTTAAAAAACGTGTTGGCTGTAATAAACATAGGTAAAAAAAAATGTTTCAATGGATTAACAATCACGAGATTGCTATCAATAGTCCAGTCCAGGATTGATAGGTTTCGGGTGGTTGGGGAGGGACAGAGAGACGGAGAGAGAGATAAGATTGATTAAAATGACTAATTCAAATTTAAAAAAAAAACAGAATAAAAATAATAATAATATTTGTATTGCTTTCTCGTCATTTTTTTGCCCACCCACAATCTGCAGTCAGATCGAAACAGATAGGTCTAGATTCTAGACGTCCTGTAACCTACCATCTTTGAGCGAAGTTCTATCAGAGACACGGACACACAAAACCAAAGAAAAAGAGTCAAAATGAAATCATTACTAAACAAGGACGAGTAAAAAAAAAAGTAATGGTAAATCAAAGGACATAATCATTGACAAGCACATGAAATGTCCTGAGGGCGATTCGAAAACCACATTTTTTAATATTTTGACAAATTATAAGTATTTTTTTCAATGGTTATGTCCCTTTGAATGTGATTACTTTGACTTTTTTTTTTTTACTTCACCTCGTATAATATACTGTTCAAAAAAGAAACACAACACTACTGTAGTCGTAATGGACACCAAATTTCAAACTTGTATCAAAATTTTATTTTAGGGATTTAATGTTTCAATCTTGGCATGAAGAAACTTTAAGACTTTAACAAGGAAATGATGTTCATTAAATTTAGTTTGAACTTGTATTCTTTGTGACTGAGGCCTCCGTTTCAGTAAGGTGTATGGCTTCCTCTGGCCTGTATCAGAGAACGACATCTCCTTGACATTGATCCGATTAGCCGTTGGATCTATTGTGGAATGGCTGCCCACTCTTTCCGCAGTGCAAGAGACAACTGTCAGAGATTGGTTGGCGCCACGTCTCGCTGGCGGACTTGTCTGTTGAGTTTATCCCTTAAGTGTTCTATTGGGTTCATGTCTGATGACATGGAAGGCCACGGAATGGTCTCGACATTGTTGTCAGAGAGGAACTGAGTGATGAGTTGTGCAAATGAGTTCGAGCGTTATCCTGCTGAAAAAATCAACCCTGGTGCAGCCAAAAGTGGAAGGACATGAGGATGAAGAATTTCAGCTACGTATCGTTAGGCATTCATGCGTCCTTCAATTTGCGCCAGGCCACTTCTTCCCATGAAGATGATCGTCCCCCACACCAGTACACCTCCACCACCATGTGGAGGAGCCTCATCCATGCAGTTCTAGGCTTAGCGCTAATGGACTCTGCGGTAAACTCTTCTCCGTCTATCATGTCGCTGGAGCAGAAAGAATGATTCATCATTAAACCAAACCCTTCTCCAATCATTCGCAGCGCTCCATTGACGATGCTGGTTCGTCCATTGCAGTCAGTTCTGGCGATGCCGGTTCGTAAGAACAGGACCTCTGTAGGATCTTCTAGCCCAAAGACCAGCGTCGTGCAGCCAGTTCCTGACCGTTTGATCTTAAATTCCACTGGACCGTTGAGGACGCAGATGCAAATCGATTCCTGAGGTGACGCAGTCGTATGAAGCGTTGTTCGGCGGAAGTTGTGACTATGGGTCTTCCACTGCGCGGCCGGTCTACAACTGAGCCAGTTTCTTGAAATCGTTTTCAAAGGCGACTAATGTTGCTTCTAACCACATTAAATTGTCTGGCCACTACATTTTGTGACTGTCCTGTCTGTTAACGTCCAATGATGATGAGTCGTTGTTCAGCAGTGAGATGAGCCATACTTGCGCATTGAATTTTCAAATGAATTTATTCAAGGAGCGTCAATCTTTTATAGGCATTCAATAACATGGTCAGTGAGTTTTGTGTTTAGTAAGTTTCACGAGATTCTCGTGAACCTGTCGTGAGTTATTGTCAAAAATGCTGTTTTGACTAGTGTCACTTTTCTGTGCTCATGAATCATCTGCTGGGTACAATTCAGGTCAGCCCGTAAAGTTGATGTCCAAGTGAACGTTTCAGGCAATTTGCCCTTGTCTGATCAGCAAACTTCAGTTTAAATCACAACATTGTATGTGTTGCGTTTCTTGTTTTTGAACAGTATATAATCATTCGCCTTCTAAAATACCTGCTGATAAAAATAGGAATATCTTTGCCAATATAATAATTTCACGGCAAAGAAAAAAATGCGATAGAATTACCGTAACACACGCCAGGTCAGTCCGTAAGTCATTTGCATGTCCCCTGTGGAACTTTTCCTCCCGAACAACTCTCCTGTAGGGCTCTCGGGTGTAAGCAAGATGCCCTACTGCTGATGCATCCATTCGTAGAATATCAACGATGTCTTGCAGCCATCTTCGCCTTGATCTTCCTCTCTTTCTTTTTCCCCATTATGTGCCCTTAAAAGATTCTAGATTCTCATGACGCCAGCTATAAATGTTTAAATTATGGATAAGGAATATCGCTCTGAGGCCATTAATTACGTGAAAGCAAATATTTTAACAATCACTGTTGGGCCAAACAGAAATACAGAAGATAAAAACCCTAGTTTAGATACCACGAAGGATTACTATGTTACAGAGTTAGGCCCATATTTCCAAGACCTTCGGCCCATGAAAGTTTTATGTGGTCAGTATCATGAGTGCCCGCATTTGCCTTCACAAATTTCCCTGGTACCCGTTTTTAGAGGCTGGGCGGACCCCCGGTACTTTTTGGCGTGGTGGTACCAGAACTTCTTCTTCGTTCGCGTTGTCTGTCTATATCTGCAGTCCCGTTTCTTGGATAAATTTCACTGTTTTTTGTAACTCATGTATGGAACCATAGAGCTTATTTTCTTTAGTGGTTTCATTGGGCCAGTAATTACTTCTCAGTGTCTCATAGTTGGTGCAGTTTTGGAGGATATGTTCCACAGTTTGAGGGACTTGGGCACATGTGCATATACTAGTAGTACCAACCTTAAACTTTGTATACATATCTTCTTTTTCTTCTTCTTCTTCTTCTTCGTTCGCATTGTCTGTCTATACCTGCAGTCCTGTCTCTTGGATAAATTTCACTGTTTTTTTTTTTGTAATTCATGTATGGAACCGTAAAGCTTATCTTCTTTAGTGGTTTCACTGGGCCAGTAATTATTTCTCAGTGTTTCATAGTTGGTGCAGTTCTGGAGGATATGTTCCACAGTTTGGGGCACCTGGGCACATGTACATAGATTAGTAGTACCAACCTTAAACTTTGTATACATATGACTTCGGAGTCGGGTGTGTCCTGTTCGGAGACGGAAGATGGTGACTTGTTCCTTTCTGTTTAGCATGTGATAGTTGTGGTTGTGTTTGTGGCTTACTGTAGGTTTTTATCATGTTTTTCTTCTGATTAAATGTGATTGGTATGTCTGGTTGCTCCATTTTAGTGCCCTCTTTGGCCAGATGGTCAGCTTTCTCATTGCCAGGTATCCCACAGTGGGAGGGAATCCATTGCAAAGTAACTCCATGTTGTAAGCCAATTTTTGACAAGGCATCCTTAAGGTCTGGTAGTTTGTTGCACTGAAGAGCTTCCAGTACTGATTTTGCATCTGTGAGAATTACTACAGGACATGTATCAGTTCTGGAGTCTGATAGTTTTTCAACTGCAGCAATAATTGCCCTAATTTCTGTATCAAAGTTGTTGCAGTATTTTCCAGTGGATATGGAAATCTTGTCAGTGGTGTTGTTTGGATATTCAATATGTGCTCCTGCCCCTCCATTCTTTATGGCATTGTGTGCAGATCCGTCTGTATACACACGTATCCAGGTGTCACATGGATATTTGTCATCTAGCACACTAAGTGTGGCTGTTGATCTTACAAGACTACTTTGCATCTCACCATTCTGCACACTTTTCACTTCAGTCTGAATAGTTATTTGTGTATAATCTGCTTCTTTCCATGGTGTATGCTCTGGTACAGATGATAATGGAGCGACTACAGTTGGAAGGTCAGGTATCAGCTTACGCATACGCTTGGCCTGGTGAATGAAACTGCATCTTTTAAGCGGTCTTCGTGCCAAGTTATTGAATCTCTCCTTCAGGGGATGGCTTACAGAGCTAAGGAATTTCTCTCATGGCCATGACCTTTGTGTCTCTACGTTCCTTTAACGCTTGAACACCAACTATTTTCTGCATTTCTACTATTGGTGTGAACTTCATGGCACCTGTGATAATCCGTAGTGACTGATTTTGAACCTTGTCTAGATTATGCAGCGTAGTGTTTGATGCTGTGCACCAAGATGTTGAGCCATATTCTAAATGTGGTAGAATACTTTGCTGACATCCATTCTTGAGGATTCTTTCACTAGCTCCCCATGTGGTTCCACTTAATTTTCTTAATATGGCTAGTTTTCTTCTGGCTTTTGCTTCTGCACTGTTGATGTGTTGCTTCCAAGTCAGTTTTGAGTCAAGAGTCACTCCTAAGTAAGTGGGTTGGTTGTCCATCCTTAAGGATATTTCATTTACAAAGATCTTACCTGCTTTCTGTTTAGATGAGAGAGTGAACAGAGTGGTACTTGATTTCTCTGTGTTGATACTTACACACCATTTGTTTGTCCATGATGTCAAAATGTCTGCTGCTCTTTGGAGTCTCTGTGTAGCAACTGTCGCATATTCATCTGTACACTACATGACCAGATCATCTGCATACAGTGCCGCTTTGATTCCATAGGGACGTTCCTTGACCAAGTCATTAATGAATACAAGGAATCTCTCTCTGAACCTTAAGTGCCCAGGGCACATGGGGCTTCCGCAAGGGTTTTCCACAAATGCCTGTCTTTCGCCTTTTTTTCTGCTCTTGCCCAGGTGAGCCCTCTGTTGCTCAACATCCTTTCTGTTGTTCTTCTCCATGTCTCTTTTGGTCTACCCTTACTTCTGTTCCCCTGTGGTGTCCATCTTAGTGCTATTTTTGGTAGTGAGTTGTCAGTCATTCGGAGCACATGTCCCAACCATCGCCAGCGTCTTTCCTCAATAATTGTTGTCAGTGGCTTCATCTGCATTTATGCCATCAAGATGTTATTTCTTATGGTGTTTGGCCAAAATATTTTTTTTATTTCTTCGTAAACATTTAGTCTGGAAAGAATTCAACTTGTTTTCTATGGTTTTGGTGATTTTCCAGCATTCACTTCCATAGAGTAGTACACTTAGAACATTACTCTTAAATATCCTGATTTTCATATTTATGCTTATTTTTTTATTTCCATATATTCTGCAGCATTGCAAAAGCCTGGTTTGCTCTAGTAAGTCTGCTGTTGATGTCCTCTGTGCTGTCTCCATTTTCTACTACTCTGCTGCCAAGGTATACAAATTCGTTGACCTCCTCCACTAACTTGTTATCTACTCTGAGTACATTTCTGTTGTTCACATTTTGCTTCATTAACTTTGTCTTTCCTACGTTGATCTTTAGTCCTATGTTGTTTGCATTCTGAGTTAGCTTGTTTATTTTATCTTGCATATCTTTGTGACTGCTTGATAATAGACAAATGTCGTCCGCAAAGTCAAGGTCCTCCAGCACTGTGTCAAGGGTCCATTGTAATCCTCTGCGTTTGTCTGATGTTGCCTTCTTCATTAACCAGTCTACTGCCAAGATAAATAATGTTGGTGATAGTACACATCCCTGTTTCACTCCTGTTTGTACCCTAAAGCTGCTGGAGGTATGTTCTCCACAGATAACTTTGCACTGAAAACCCTCGTATAGGGCTTTGATTACATTAACTATTTTATGGGGGAGGCCATGCCATCTTAGGATTTTCCACAGTGCATCTCTGTTGACACTGTCAAAGGCTTTCTCAAAATCTATGAATAATGCATATGTTGTGCTATGCCACTCATTTGCCTGTTCTAATATTTGTCTAAGTACAAATATGTGGTCTATGCATGATCTTCCTTTCCTAAATCCTGCCTGCTCTTTCCGAAGTTTTTCCTCAAGTGTTGGTACAATTCTGTTGATAATTATTCTGCAAAATACTTTACTGGTGAGTGGCAATAGGGTAATGCCTCTCCAGTTCCCGCAATCTCTGAGGTCACCCTTCTTTGGTAGTTTTACTATAAGACCAGTTTTCCACTCCTCTGGGGCTTTTTCTAGATCCCAAATTTGTTGTAATATCCGGCAAAGTTGTTTTGGTGTTTCTGTTTCTTCTGCTTTCAACATCTCAGCAGTCACTTCATCTTCACCTGGTGCCCTGTCTGATTTTAGCATTTTTATCGCCTCCTTTACTTCATTTATTGTTATTGGTCCTGTATTGATGTTTAGTTCCGTTTTTGCTTCAGGTATGTCTATTGCTTGTGCTGCTTGTGTTCTGTTTAGTAGGGTGTTAAAGTGTTCCCTCCATCTTTCAATTTTTTCTCTTTCTCCACTGACCAGTTGTCCATTTTGTGTCCTTACTGCACTTTCACATCTTGTGTTGAAGTTACCTGTCATCTGCTTTGTGATTTTATATATGGTTTTCATGTCATTTGTATATGCTGCTTTCTCTGCTGTTTCTGCTAAGTTGTCATAATATTGACGTTTATCTTGATGGCATGATTCCTTCACTTCTTTGTCTTTTTGTGCATAATTACTTAAAACTCGTTCTTTAAGCCGTTGTGATTTGGTGTTCAGTAATTTTTTCTTGATTTCTTTTCTTTGCTCTATCTTTTCCCATGTGGTCTCGCTTATCCATTCCTCTTTTCTCCCTTTCCGATATCCCAGCACCTCTTTTGCTGTTTCCTGTAGTGTTTTATTGAACTCTAATATGGACATTTCTGCTTCGTCTTGTAGGACACTGAAGCGGTTCTTAAGTATTATTGAGAATTCATTTCTTGTTTGCTGGTCTATCAGTTTTCTTGTATCAAAATGTATCTTTCTGTGTTCTCCGATTTTGGCTTTCCTTAATTTTAGTTTTATTTTTGCTACCAGAAGGTTGTGATCACTTCCTACATCTGCTCCTTTCCTTGCTCGTACATCTTGTAGTGACCGTTTCCACTTGTTGTTTATTAGTATGTGATCGATTTGGTTTTCTGTGGTTTTATCTGGTGACCTCCAAGTCACCTTATGGATGTTTTTGTGTTGGAAAATTGTCCCTCCGATGGTCATCATGTTTTCTTCACAGAAACTGCACAGTCTTTCTCCATTTTCATTTATTTCTCCGATTCCTTCTCTTCCCATGATTCTTCTTCTATCTTCATTTCCTTCACCTACTTTTGCATTGAAGTCGCCCAAGATGAGTAGCATATCATGCTTGGGTATTGTTTCTACTGTTGCTTAGAGGCTGTTGTAAAAATCTTCTTTTAATTCCTCTTCACCTGCTTCTGTTGGTGCATAACAAACTATAATAGACAGCTTCGTGAATCTTGAGTTGAAGCGTGCATATAATAATCTCTCATTTATTGGGGTCCATTTCAGCAACGCTCTTGATGCTTCTTTTGTTATAATCAATGCTACTCCTCCTTCATGAAGATCTTCTTTACCTGACCATATTATTGTATCTTCTGTGTGCTGTGTTGTTAATTTCCTTCTGCCTTGTCCTGTCCATCTTGCTTCTTGTATTCCTAGTATGTCTAGTTTGTATCTGTGCATTTCCTTGATGGTTTGTGCTAGTTTTCCAGTCTGGTTTTGTGTTCTTACATTCCAGCTGCCTATTTGCATCTTATGTTTAGGTTCCAGGAGGTCTGCAGTCGGGCTGGGGACTTCCAGTGGCTGGCTTTCATCCACAACCTTCATGGGCTCAGTTTCCTGATAAGCATTTCTCCTTCCACCTGCATTTGCTTTTTCCCTTGCTTCTGTTTCTGTAGCAGTCTGCTAGTTTTTTACCAGATAGGGTTGCTGGCCCTATGCTGAACCCTCCTTAGTCGCCTTTTACGATCATGCGTGGTAGGGTACAGTGGTCCTATTCTTTGCAGATCCCGGGTACCACACGGGGGTAATACAAGGAATAGTGTAGGCGAAAGGACTCCTCCTTGTGGTACACCGTGTCGCAGAAGTACTTTCTGGCTTTTGTGACCATCCATTACTACTCTAGCTCTTCTATTGTGTAAATAGGACTTTATCCAGTTGTACGTCTTCCATTCACATTGCAGTTTCTTAGTTTCCACAGCAGACCTTTTTTCCATACTTTATCAAATGCTTTCTTTAGGTCTATCCACGCTGCTAGTACTAGGTTTTTCTCTTGGAATGCATCCTCAATCTCTTGAGAGAGATAGGTCACTTGATATTCCGTACTGTAGTACTGCCTAAATCCTGCTTGTTGTGGAACGAGGTTTTCACTTTCTAGGTACCATTTTAGCCTCAGGTCAATGATGCGTTCCATCGTTTTGCATGTATACATATGACTTCGGAGTCGGCTGTATCCTGTGCGGAGACTGAAAATGGTGACTTGTTCCTTTCTGTTTAGCATGTGATAGTCATCATGTGGTGGTGTTTGTGGCTTCCTGTAGTTTTTTATCATGTTTTTCTTCTGATTATAGGTGATTGGTATGTCTGGTTGCTCTATTTCAGTGCCTTCTTTGGCCAGACGGTCAGCTTTGTCATTGCCTGGTATCCGACAGTGGGAGGGAATCCATTGCAAAGTGACTCCATGTTGTAAGCCAATTTTTGACAAGGCATCTTTAAGGTCTGGTAGTTTGTTGTACTGAAGAGCTTCCAGTACTGATTTTGCATCTGTGAGAATTACTACGGGGCGTGTATCAACTCTGGAGTCTGATAGTTTTTCAACCGCAGCAATAATTGCCCTAACTTCTGTATCAAAGTTGTTGCAGTATTTTCCAGTGGATATGGAAATCTTGTCAGTGGTGTTGTTTGGATATTCAATATGTGCTCCTGCCCCTCCATTCTTTATGGCATTGTGTGCAGACCCATCTGTATACACACGTATCCAGGTGTCACATGGATATTTGTCATCTAGAACACTAAGTGTGGCTGTTGATCTTACAAGACTGCTTTGCATCTCACCATTCTGCACACCTTTCACTTCAGTCTGAATAGTTATTTGTGTATAATCTGCTTCTTTCCATGGTGTATGCTCTGGTACAGATGATAATGGAGCGACTACAGTTGGAAGGTCAGGTATCAGCTTACGCATACGCTTGGCCTGGTGAATGAAACTGCATCTTTTAAGCGGTCTTCGTGCCAAGTTATTGAATCTCTCCTTTCGAGGATGGCTTACAGAACCGAGGAATTTCTCTCTCATGATCTTTGTGTCTCTAGGTACCAAAACAAAATCCCACACAGCTGGGACTTGAACCCACTAGCACCTGATTAACGGACCCGATTCTAACTACTCAGCCAACCAGGCCGGAAACGGAAATATAATACCGAAAATAAAAAGACATTTGAGAAAAAATATGAATCCGTAATCAATAGTACTAGTAGTAGTAGTAGTAGTAGTAGTAGTAGTAGTAGTAGTAGTAATAGTAGTATTTGTTGTTACAGTCGTGGGCTCGACTTACGGCCGACAAAGTTATGGCCGGCCGTACTTGTGGCCGATGTAGCATGGAACTGATGTACTGTGAGCTGTTCTGTGCATTAATTTACAAACATACCTTGTTAAACATGTGCTCTAAATTCATTACAAGACAAGAGAAGGGTATAAACTATCACGCTACATCATCAACGCTAAGTGAGTACCTTATGTGGGCGCAAGTGCGTGTTCGAAGACTTCTTGTTTGTCACTGAAAAGTGTTCTTACAGCATGATTCATGATTTAATGTGTTGTGATTCATATTCTGTGATTAATTTCCAGTTTGTGTTCTATTTTGCATTCTCTTTTATATTTTAAACCGACGGTAAACAAACAAGTCTGTTCATCTTTAGCATGTTATAGTAGTGAACTGTACTTAGTGTCTGACCTTCCCGCATAACGGCCGACATACGGCCAAATTGACTTCAGGCTAGGACCCTTCCCCCCCCCCCCCCATTCCCGATCCCTTATGTACCCATAAATCGACACACATTATTATTATTATTATTGTGTAAAGAGTAAGCGAAAGATAATGATACAGCCCAGAAACAACCGATGAGAAGACAGAAGTTAAAGAAGCTGGTAAGCATCGAAAAACTCAAGGGAAAGAGAAAGGAAAAGGAGACCAAGAGCTGAACGGGGGTGTGCAAGTGGCACGGGGGAAAAAAAAAGGAAAAAAGCAACCAACCTGATCAGAAATGCTATCGTTCTTGGTTTTTTTTTCTTTTATCTCCATGAAACTAGGGGTAAGATATTCTTGGGAGACGATGTAGTGAAGATGTTGACATACTGACATACAAGGGGTCTTATGACGGGGCCCAGTGTTGTAGGGGGAAAGCTTCATGGTCCAGAGCAGACCCCAACCCCCACCAAAAAAAAACCCAAGCTTCTCTGTAGCCATCACCACTACGAAGACCAGATCGACCCCCCCACCCTCCCCCTCCCCCCGGTTAGTCAGGCTGAGCCTATTACTAAGAGCAACAACAGTGGGATGATACAGGGTCTTGGCCAGCTCTTATGACGACGCCGTCACCCCAGCATAAGCGTCTTTGATACCCCTGATTAAAAGCATCAATTACTGCTGAAAATTGGCAACGTGCTCGCAAACTGCCTATTAGCTTCTTCTTCTTCTTCTTCTTCTTCTTGTCTGCCTGGGAGCGGGTCGTCATGGTGGCTGTTGGTACACCCAGTAACAGGCCTAACCTGGTTAACGGGACAGGGATCACCACAGTCCCTAAGGCGGCGGAGTCTGCTAAAGAATTAATGGACACTCCCTGCTCATCAACACTCAGGGCAGGGACTGGGGGAGATAAATTATTTACTGAATAAATTAAAGAATGAATCAGAGTCATCCTACTATATCAGGTCAGTGGGTCTTTACCTGAGGTCCAGGGAAGGATTTCGGGGGGTCCACCTACAAACAAATGGATTTGCTATATTAAAAATTTTAGCATCATCTGGACTCTATTTATTGCCTTACTTTTAATGAGGGGTCCACGACTGTTCTTTTATCGGAAAGAGGGTCCATGACTGTTCTTTTATCGGAAAGAGGGTCCATGACTGTTCTTTTATCGGAAAGAGGGTCCACGACTGTTCTCAGACCGGAAATAGGGTCCACGACTGTTCTTTTATCGGAAAGAGGGTCCACGACTGTTCTTTTATCGGAAAGAGGGTCCATGACTGTTCTCAGACCGAAAATAGGGTCCACGACTGTTCTTTTATCGGAAAGAGGGTCCATGACTGTTCTCAGACCGGAAATAGGGTCTACGACTGTTCTTTTATCGGAAAGAGGGTCCACAACTGTTCTAATATCGAAAAGAGGCCCCACGGCCTAGTACACAAGAAATCTGGAAAAAAAAGTCATGGAAATTACAGAAGTAAAAAGAATATCTTACAGTCACTGATAACTATTACTGCTGCACCGCCACGTTATGTTGTCCAGAAGATATTAGTGCATCGGCTGTGCTTAGTCTGTGTAGTACGAGGGGTGAATGATAAGTTCTCGGCATAAGGTACAACGGTTTATTTGTGGAGAACTTTTTTTGGGGTTATTTCTCAACATAGTCCCCTTGCAAGTTTATGCACTTAGTCCAGCGATCCTGGAGCATACGGATCCCTTCTTTATAAAAGTCAGCATCTTGTGCCAGTATAAAGTGGTCTACAGCATGAATGACGTCATCATCTGAAGCAAATTTGCGACCACTGAGCTCCTTTTTGAGTCTGGTAAACAGGTAATAGTCTGAAGGGCCAAATTTGGGGAATAAGGAGAATGTTCAATAAGCTGGAAGCCGCATTCATGAATGGCAGCCATTGCCACCGCCGACTTGTGAACTGGAGCATTGTCTTGATGAAAGATGACTCCTCTCATCGATTTCCCTCGACGCTTTTCCTTCAATCTGACCCGCAGTTGCTTCACAAGATTAGCGTAATAGGCCCAGATGACCGTTCTGCCCTTTTGAAGATAGTCTAACAATAGCACACCTTCTGGATCCCAAAAGATGGAAGCCATCACTTTGCCTGCAGACAGAACCACCCTTGCTTTCTTTGGAGGTGGGGATCCATGATGTTTCCACTGCTTTGACTGTTCTTTGGTTTCTGTTTGAAAATGATGAACCCAAGTCTCATCCATAGTCACAAATTGCCGAAGAAACTTTTCAGGATCTGCAGAAAAATGGCCAAGATTGTCTCTTGACATGTTGAAAAGCTGTCGTTTGTGATCAGCTCCAAGAAGTTTCGGGACCCATGGAGCAGAGACCTTTGTCATTTGAAGATCATTGCGAATAATGGCATGAACACGTTCCTGGGAGATGCCCAACTCAGTAGCAATGTACCGCTCAGTTAGTCGTCGATCTTGCATTATCATGTCAAGGATTCTGTCGGTGGTTTCATCGGTGGTTACCGTTCTTGGTCTTCCTGGACGAGGATCATCTTCCAGACTCTCCCTTCCATGTTTGAACTGAGCTGCCCGTTTCTTCAATGTGCTGTAAGAAGGGACACTCTCCCCTAGAGTCTCTACCATATCCTCAAGGATCTCCTTCGATGATAAGCCCTTGATGCAGAGGCAGTGAATGACTGCTTGATGAGAAAGTTTATCTATTTTCTCAAATTCTGCCACCCCTTACCACTCCAGTTGTCTGTAACAAAAACCGGTTGCAGTTAATTTCTTGAAACTTGGTGTTTAATCTTACATTAATCTGATCTACAAATGCACCTAATATCAACTGTCCGTTTCAAGTATTTGTACGAGGGGTGAATGATATGTTCTAAGTCATATAATAATCGTAGAGATTACAATGAGAGGGGAATCAAGTGGGCGCCATGGGTCGATGACGCAGTGGCTAAGTTTGGCCTAGGAAATAATACATCTATGTGGCTTATCCCAGTCAACTGTTCCTTCACATTTCTTTTTTGTATGGCTTATCTTAGTCAATTGTTCCTTCACCTTCCTTTTTTTATAAGGTTTATCCTAGTCAATTGTTCCTTCACATCTGTTTTCCCTCTTAGCCACTGGTCACAATTTCACAACTTCCCACTGGTCACAATGTCACAACCTCCCACTGGTCAAAATGTCACAACATTCCATTAGTCACAATGTCACAACCTCTCACTGGTCACAATGTCACAACCTCCCACTGGTCACAATGTCACAACCTCCTACTAGTCACAATGTCACAACCTACCATGGTCACAATGTCACAACCTCTCACTGGTCACAACTTCACAACATTCCACTGGTCACAATGTCACAACCTTTCACTGGTCACAACTTCACAACATTCCACTGGTCACAATGTCACAACCTCCCACTGGTCACAATGTCACAACCTCCCACTGGTCACAATGTCACAACCTCCCACTGGTCACAATGGCACAACCTCCCTGTCTGCGTCTCTATCATCTGTCCTTTTTTCTTCTCGCTTCCATGTCTATTTCTTTCTTTTTCCCCATCTCTCTCTTCATCTCCTCTCTCACTCTCTCTCTCTCATTCTAACTCATCTGCTTCTCTTTATCACTATCTATCTATCTATCTTTCTATCTATCTATCTATCTATCTATCTATCTATCTATCTATCTATCTATCTATCTATCTATCTATCCATGCTTCTGTCCGTCTGTCTGCATCCATCCATCCATGCTTCTGTCCGTCTGTCTGCATCCATCCATCCATCGATCCATCCATCCATGCTTCTGTCTGCCTGTCTGCCTTTCTGTCTACTGTGTGAGAACGAGCACCCAGATATCCCAGAATTCCATGTGATAATTTACCGCCAAATATCGGAAATAAGACAAGACAGCAGAGCAATAAAACAGGATCTCAGTTCACATTCAAACACTACACTCGTTATCAAACACTACATTAATCATAACTTCCAATCTCAATCCAGGTTTGTGGTTTTTTATTTTTTTATGACCTCTGTTCGCTGGCCAACCAACTCTGGCATGTTGAAAAGTCTGGCTCTAATCCAGTCCAAATATTTGAGAAAGTCGGATGAGCGTTGTGTTGCTAGGGTAAATCTCGTTTGTGAAAGCAGGGTTGTCTTCCCACACCTGCTAGCCGGAACAGACGGAGGAAAGCAAAGCTCGGGGGGGGGGGGGGAAGAGAGGAAGAGAAAGATAAATAAAGAAGCAAGTGAGAATAACAGGGAAAATGCCGCGAAGAAGGGTGGAGAGAGAGAGATGCATGAAGAGAGAGAGAGAGATGCATGAAGAGAGAGAGATAGAGAGAGGGGGGGGGGAGACCAAATAAGATCCTTCGTGCGCATGCGTAGAAGAAAACCCGTTTGGAGAAAGAGATCTGTGGCTGATATTTCACAACCTCATTTTTCTACGTTTGCCCTGCCCTACGCGCAGTCATGTTGCACGGATGTATAAATCTTTCTCCACGAACTGATAAATCTCCCTTCCTGTACACATATAAATAATAAAACGCTTTTCTAACTCACTCACTTAGAAAGTTTCTCTTTAACCCCCGGGCCGTGGAGGCGTTGTATGAAGTTCTTCAGATTCTTATATCTGATGGCATTTTGACATTTTCTTGTGCTGCCCCAGCTTGTTTAGACCATTCTGTCTTTGTCTTTTCGACTTTCCCTCATATTCTTGCTATGTTTCAACGTTTAGACTGTTATCTCATATATTTAGACTATTTATGCTGGATTTTTTGTTTAACTTGGTCGTGTTCTATACAAACTTATTTAGACTGTTAAAATGGAACATATTTGCTGTATTTTTATTTGCTGTATACTTTATTCATTATGATTAAATGATTAAAGGATACCAACAGGGGAGAATGGAGAGGTAGAAAGAACACTGAACTGAACAGCTTGTTTAAATCCCAGCGAATTATAACTGTCTTGAAACTGAACAGACTACGCTGGCTGGGGCATATAGAAAGAATGGAAGAGAACAGACAAACGAAAATGATGTATGCACAAGAGATGAGGGAAACAAGACCAAGGGGGTAGACCAAGACAGAGATATGGAAAGACAACATAGAAGAGGATATAAAAGAAATTGGTGTCACCAACTGGTGAGAGAAGATTAGGAATAGAGAGGAATGGAGGCGAACTTTATCTGCAGCAGTGAGCCTTAATGGCTAGGAAAGCTGAAGAAGAAGAAGTATACTTTATTCATAGCTTTCTTCTGACGAAACTTTTTTTTAAACACTGTAAAGGTATAATTGTCAGCACGAACAAATTGTACAAGATCGTTGTCTCTCCTATCAAGAATGTACAGCCCATCCTACGAATTTGCTGCAAACAATCCCGGTATGGCATTTTCTCAGTTTGGTGAGAGGTCTCACATCCATGAAGATAATGTATGTGTGAATACAAAAGTACCCTATAGTTTAATTTGGTTTCGTGAATTTTGTTCTCATTCAAACCCCCCCCCCCCCTTTTTCCCCCCTTCCCCCCCCCCCAACCATTTATCATTTACGACTGCACCAATTATTTGATATAGTGCAAATGGCAACAAAAGAATCTCTCATGTATATTATATGTCAGTGGTAAACAATACCGTTACGCCTACATGGACTTAAAATGTCTCATACAGACGAGTGTCCATGTGGCAGTGGAGTCCAGACTCCAGAACATATCCTTCAAGAGTGCCCAAACCATGCAGACCTAAGGTGTGAGTCGTGGCCAGAGGACACAAGATTGGGATAAAAGCTTTGGGGCTCCTATCAGAATCTGGAAAGGACTGCGGGCTTTGCCATGTGGACGGGGATCAGGATCTGGTGTGACCAACAACCTCGAACGCAGAAGAAGAAGAAGAAGAAGAAGAATACCGTTACAAAAACTTACCAGCTCAAGTAGATCGTAGTCTTCTTTCTTTCTTTCTTTCTTTCTTTCTTTCTTTCTTCTTCTTCTTCTTCTTCTACTTCGTCTTTTTTTTTATAAAGTCTCTAGTAAATTTGTTAAGATAAGGAATAATTCTATACTGAATACGTACCCATGATGAAGAAAGTGGAGTTAGGTGGCAGCGTAGGTAAGATTTTCTACTACAAGTACATTTACAATAGAAAATATAGGGGTTTTCTCCGAAATACTCCTGCCAAATTCTCTCTCTCTCTCTCTCTCTCTCTCTCTCTCGCTCGCTCGCTCACTCACTCTCTCTGAACCTTTAGGCACATGGGGCTTCCATAAGGTTTTCCACAAACTCATTTCCTTCGCCTTTTGTTACACTCTTGCACAGGTAAGCCCTCCATTACTCAACATCCTCTTTGTTGTTCTTCTTTCTCTCTCTCTCTCTCTCTCTCTCTCTCTCTCTCTTGGTCTACCCTCACTTCTCTACCCCTGTGATGTCCATCACAGAGTATTTTTTTTTTTGGACAAAGTATAGGTGCGTCTTATACGCCAATGCGTGTTATATGCCAGTGCATGTTACATGCCAGGATATAAGATATATAAGCTCTTATCTGGAATCCCAGGGTAAGGGGAAACAATGAAGATCCAGAAACACCTGGCAAAAGAAGTTTCAAAGAAGAGATTCAGAAAGATGGACTACACCAGGAGGTGAATAGAAGAAATAAATGGAGAGCCCTAATTGATGGCCTATGTCCCAGATAGGGGGTAAAGTAGCCGTGGATGGATGGATGGATGGATGGATGGATGGATGGATGGATGGATGGATGGATGGATGGATGGATGGATGGATTAATGAGATATAAGATATATACTCATATATATATTTTTTTTTTTGCAACCGCAATCTCCCATGCCTGATCAAGTACCGAAAGATTAAATATCTCCATCCTGGCTCTGTTTGTCTTAAATGACGGTTCTGTGACATGCAGATGGTGGCTATTGTACAGCTTTTCTCATGCTGGATTATACCAAAAAATGGATTTGCATAACTAACCAAAGTATTTTTCTTCTTCTTCTTCTTTCCGAACTATTAAAGCTCATTGCTGCATATCATCAATTCGTATCCATTCTTCTCTGCTCCTAATCTTTTCTATCCAGTTGGTGGCACCAATTTCCTTTGTCTCCTCATCTATGTTGTCTCTCTATCGGCCGTGGTAACAGAAAGAAATATTTATATTGTCATGTCCAGTTGGGTACGTATCCAACAATCTATCATGCACTATGTAAAAAGATATGGCATTCAGGTATTTGGCCAAAACAATGGAAAAGAACTGTAATCATACCCCATGCCAAAAAAGGGTAACCTGAAATTATGCACAAACTACAGAACTGTTGCACCGATTAGTCATGCCAGTAAAATTCTGTTAAAAATCATAATGGGTAGACTTCGAAAGAAAATAGAAGAAGAAGTCAATATAGTCCAAGCTGGTTTCAGGCAAGGAAGAGGATCAAGAGATCATATATTCAATATAAGATTAATAATAGAGAAATGTAGAGAGTTTAATGTGAATCTATATATAGCCTTTATAGACTACTCAAAGGCATTTGATTGTAAACAACACCAGAAACGTTGGGAAATAATGGAAGAAAATGGGATTTCCAACGCATCACTGCTGTATCCAGACCAACAAACAGCAGTAAGAATAATTGGTGAAACCACAACTTTGTTTGACATAAAACAAAGGGTCCGTCATGGGTGCATATTGTCACTTTACTTATTTAACTTATATACTGAAAACATAGGGAAGAATGTTAGAGAAGATGTAGATAAAGAATATTACGATGCCATAACAATTGGAGGTTATGAAATACCAGAGATTAGATATGCTGATGACACAGTATTACTGTCCACAACACAGAAAGGAATGGAAAAAAACTAATTATGTCAGTCCGTAAGAACAGCGAAGAGAAAAATCTCTATCTTAATGCAAAAAAAAAAAAAAACTAAATTGATGACAACTGACAAAACAAACAAGGCACCTGAAACATGTATCAGTGAGGAAAAACTGGAAGAAGTGGAGAGTTTTGAATATCTTGGATCACTACTAACTAATAATGGAGATACAATGAGGTAAATTAAAACGATGACATTTATCGCTTTTCAGAAAGTAAAACAACTAAAGAATCTGTGGAGACTGATTGATTGATTGATTGATCTTTATTTCAAAAGGGTTAAGAATTGGGCACGCAGGCCCGTCTGACATTCTGCCCTTTATCATACATCTTTCACTCTATTCCAGACATTCTACAAATATGCTGTTCATATAACAAACATAACTAACATTGAAGCCGAGAGACATAAAATAAAATATAACATTTACGTTTCGCTCTTAAACATTCACTCAGTACAGAAGTAACTATATACATTATAAATGACTATCTACTAAACAAAACTTTCGGGACTATTCAGAAAACAATTAATTGTATTCGGTGTCTGTAAGAGCAGTTTAAGATAACTTTTAAGTTTTATAATTCATGGAGGCATGTAGTCGACATTAAATAGATATTGGGAAAGCTTGCAGTTGTAAGAAGGAGTATAATTTATATTTTTTATATAGGATGGGAGGGTATTCCAAAGATGACCAGCAGAATAACTAAAGCTTTTCTTGTAAAGATCAAGTCTAGGTTTTGGAAGACATATGTTGTTCAAGCGTCGGCTGCACTTTGGGCTAAATTTAAACAGGTTCCATAGATAAGGCGGGGCATGCCGTGAAAGAATTTGATGTACTAACTTGGCTTTGTTGAAGAGGAACCTGTTCTTAAGAGGTAGTATTTTGATACGTTTGTGATGATTAGTTGTTTGTGCTTGATCTTTGTCACTAATAAGCTTTACTGTTCGCTTTTGGAGTGAGCAAAGCCTCTTTGTATTTGACACTGAGCAACCACCCCAAACTGTTGAGCAATAGTCTAAATGTGTTTGTATATGAGATATGTAGTATGTCTTCCTAGTGTCTTGTTCGATGAAGTGCTTAATTTTAGCTAATTGGTATGCTTTTTGTGCGATGAGTTTTGTTAGACATTGCACATGAGAGTTCCAGGTCAGATGTTGGTCAATAATAAGACCTAGTGTTTTGTGCTCGCTAACGTTTTCTATCTGTGATGTTTCTGTACAGAGCCGAAGTGTTGTTTCTGTTGCAGAGAGGAGCAGACAGAACTACAAAAATAAGATTTTTAAAGGCATGCATCTTTCCCATAGCAATATATGCCAGTGAGACCTGGACACTTAACAAAACAGCTGAGAAACACATAAATGCCTTTGAATGTAAATGCTACAAAAGAGTTCTTCAAATATCGTGAACACAAAAAAGAACAAATATATCTATACTACAAGAACTTAATATTGAAGAAGGCTGGCTAGTAAAGAGGATTAAAGAGAGAAAACTTAAATACTTTGGACACACTAAACGTCATGATAATCTAGAGAAGACCGTCTTGGAAGATTACATAATGGGAAAAAGAAAGAGAGGAAGACCAAGGCGAAGATGGCTGCAAGACATCGTTGATGATCTGCAAATGGATGCATCAGCAGCAGGCCATCTTGCTCACAACCAAAAGGCCTACAGGAGTGCTGTTTGGGAGGCAAAGTTCCGCAATTGACATGCAAATGAATGAATGAATAAAGTTCCTTTCACTTGCATATTTTGTCTTGAATTTTGGCTCTTGTTTCCTCTTAAAAGAACGCTCAATACTGATGTGAAAAGTCATATTCTCTTGAGATGATTGTAGGAGAAAAGGTGAAATTTCTTTTCTTTCTGAATATTACGAAGATGAATGCTACCAAAAATAGCACTAAGATGGACACCACAGGGGAACAGAAGTAAGGGTAGACCAAAAGAGGCATGGAGAAGAACAACAGAAAGGATGTTGAGCAATAGAGGGCTCACCTGGGCAAGAGCAGAAAAAAAGGCGAAGGACAGGCATTTGTGGAAAACCCTTGCGGAAGCCCCATGTGCCCTGGGCACTTAAGGTTCAGAGAGAGATAGAGAGAGAATGCTTTAATTTCCTAGTAGTGATGATGATGACGATGATGATGATGATGATGGTGGTGGTGGTGGTGGTGGTGGTGGTGTGGTGGTGGTGGTGATGGTGATGATGATGGTGGTGGTGGTGGTGGTGGTGGTGATCATCATCATCACATTTGTGAAAGGGATGAGAAACATTTGTTACATTATACATAAAAGAGAAGGGAAGAAAACCCACCGAAGCCCTCCCAGCTACAGATGAGCCTAATAATTACGCCAGTAAAAAAGTGATGTAGACTTGAGTCAGATTATGATTCATAGTGCAATTATCTCTATCTCTGCCAGAAACCAACAAAGAAGGAGAAAAATAGCAATTAATTTTAAAAAAACCAAATAAATAACAATGAGAAGACCACATGGCAATGAAAAACTAGAACAAATTAATATTTCGCCACAAAGCCTTTATCATGGAAAACAAAACAACGAACAAATACACACACACACAAATATAGACAAACACTTATTTTCTGGAATCTGCTTCGACACAAAATCGGCCGCCGATTACTGTATCTATCTATCTATCTATCTATCTATCTATCTATCTATCTATCTATCTATCTATCTATCTATCTATCTATCTATCTATCTATCTATCTATCTATCTATCTATTCTCTTTTCTCTTTCTCTCTCTCTCTCTCTCTTTCTCTCTCTTAGTATTATTGTTATTATTCTGCAAAACTGCATCGCATATCTTGATCTGACAGCTAACTCATCATCATTATGTGCCATGCCTGGACCATGTCTCTCCACAGTTTCCGATCTTTCACGTTTTCCGCCAGGTCTGCTGTTGTGCCCCCCCCCCCTCCCACGCCATTATGTCAAGCCATCTAAATGTTTCTCTCTTGGTCACCCCCCCCCCCCCCGCTTTTCCTGCCTCTAGTTTTTTTTGCTGTCAGGATTCTTCGATTCCTCCTCTTCTCATTATATGGCCAACGAACCTAGACTTGTCTCACCTGTTGCTTGTTGATTACGGTTCGCTTCTCACTGGTTTTTCTTACGGCATTCTTTATTTAGCTGTCCGTGATATTGTTAACATTCTTCGTAGGAACCATATTTCAGTTACCTCTAATACTCTCTTCTTGTTTTGTTTTTTTTTAAATGATCACGGTTCGCTCCCACATAGTAATACTGGCTCTATACAGCACTCCAAGACTCGTTCCCTTGTATGTATTGACTCATTCATTCATTCATTTGCATGTCCCTTGCGGAACTTTGCCTCCCAAACAGCACTCCTGTAGGCCTCTCGGTTGTGAGCAAGATGGCCTGTTGCTGCTGTGTCCATTTGCAGATCATCAACGATGTCTTGCAGCCATCTTCGTTTTGGTCTTCCTCGTTTTCTTTTTCCCATTATGTATCCTTCCAATATGGTCTTCTCTAAATTATCATGACGTAAACGTGTGTCCAAAATATTTAAGTTTTCTCTCTTTAATCCTCTTTACTAGCCAGGCTTCTTCAATATTAAGTTCTTGTAGTATAGATATATTTGTTCTTTTTTTGTGTCCACGATATTTGGAGAACTCTTTTGTAGCATTTACATTCAAAGGCATTTATGTGTTTCTCAGCTGTTTATCTATTGACTGCACAAAATATATTTGATTTTCTGAAAAGCTACCTTTTCCTGGCATATTCTGTTTTTTTTAAAATCTCTGTGGTGCAGCTACCATCTGATGTACCAAGATACTTGAATTTATCCACTTGTTTTAACAGCTGGCTACACTACCATACTTCTGAATAAGCTCCACCACAGCAAAGATGGGGGTGCCACCAAACTGTGCAGCGCCACGTTTTATACCACACTTCGTTCTTAAGATACTGAAAGCTATTGCGCTGATGTGTGGGGGTTTTTTTTTGGCCAAGTCTAGCAGTCTGCGTGAATGTGATACTTAGATTGATATCTTCGTAAGAAAAGGAAACAAAAACAGAAATGATACGGCGCCACTGCGATAGTAAAAACTCAGCAAAATGCAACGGAAATTACCTCAGTGACATTCACAATATCCCTGACCTATTACAATGCAAGCAAAAAAAAAGATGGAGGGGGTGCGGCCGCAGGAGCTACAGAAATCCTTTAAACAAAAGCTGTACCACCACAATAACTCGCGCCCATGCCTACTGTATAAAAGCCAGACCTGGGATACGAGAAATATGTTTACGAGTTTTTTGGTGCACTGTGTCTGGGATAACTCTAGTCGAAGAAATAAACTTGTGCGCCTCGGTTGTTTATTTCTGTCAGCGGTGATCTCCCCTTTTTTCCGTGAATAAATTTCTGGAGTCGTTTCCGCGGCGCCCCCCCCCCCCCCCCCCCGACTTCTTTCTAGTATTTGAAGTGTCATTCACAAGGTCAAAGTTCGTCTTTGCTGCCAGAAACAAATCCCACTGCAGGTTTGGCAACCTCAATTGGCCCCGCCCCCTCCAGAGGGGAAACTACTGGATCCCATTTGCAAGAACGTAGCAAAAAAAAAAAAAAAACTCTGCCCCCCAAATTTGCTGTAAAAACAGTCCTCAAATTCATAACAGCAAGATATGAGCTAATACAAAGTATAGGATGACCCAACGTATAAACTAGGACAAAAGTGGGAACAGCTTTATTACTTAACGAGTACACGTTTCTCTTAATCATACAAAAACACACAGGACAAAGAAATAGAGAGAGAAGATAAAGTACACATAATGTGTTTAAACAAAAAATCAAATAAAATGGATAGAGCTGTAACTTGTGGAAAAGCCACAGCTTCTTACAAGTTGCAGCTAAGTCATCATCATGTGCCGTGCCGACTGGCGTTGGCTATTATGCTTCTCCAGAGTACGCGATCCTTCATGCAGGCCATCAGCTCAGTTGGTGATCTCCTCTCACACCATCCCGTCAGACTGTCCAGTATCATTTCTCTTGGTCTTCCTCTTGATCTTCTTCCTTCTATTTTTCCTGTTATAATATTTTCAATGCCCCCTCTTCTCATTGCATGTCCTATGAAAGTACATTGTCTCTCTCTTATCTTTTTGACAAGGTTTTTTGTCTCTCCAGCTCTTCTCATACATTCTTCATTAGTTATTTTTGCTATCCAGGGGATTCGTAACATTCTTCTAATAGCTACGTGCTCTATTCATTTTATTTATTTTTTTTTAAACACAGCATTCATATGAATTTATACCTCATCTCCTCTCTCTATTTCTTCGTCCTGTGTGGTTTTGTATGATTAAGGCTCACGCCGAAACGTGTACTGGTTAAGTAATAAAGCTGTTCCTACTAGTTCATACATTTTGGTATCACAGCTTTACTGCAGTGGTTCCATGTATGGTTATATACGTATATATTAATTATTGAGAGGATGGCCCAACGGATCTTGGATCGTGTTGGGTGGCAGGCAATGCACAATGACCTTACCAGGTGTACTTAACTAAAATAATTCTTCTGTCCATAATGTTTCTAGGTACCAAAATTTTCTTTTTCTTAAAAAAAAAAACAACTCGTAATTTGGTATATCACAGTCTGTCCTATTATATTTTATTATTGTTATGATGCTCTTACATTACACCAGTGTTTCCCCAAAGTGGACGATTACGCCCCCTCCCACTTCTTGTGGGCGTTGGAAAGGACGGTGGGGGAGAGAGGTGGTGAAAGAAAATAAAAGGGGGGCGGGGGGAGGCGTTGAAGAAAAAGGAAGCAACAGACGGGGACAGTAATACCTTCCTTCTTAGCACTCCTTCTACCTGATAGTGAGAAACTTGTGTCCCTACCTGAAACTCTTAACAGTTGAGAAAATAATGCAGTAGGTGAGTTATAAAAGTACTCCTACATATTGTTAAATAAACTGATTTGCTGGCTGAGGTTTTTAGTTGTGTAATACATATCTTAGTTTAATAAGTCGTTGTACGAGTAGTACATAGTTAGGGGGAGGGGGCGGGGTTGAGGATGTGCCCTAGAAGAAAAGGAGGCGGCAGTCCGAACAAGCGTGGGCAACACTGCATCGCACCGTCTCTGAATTGCAGTAGCCACGTGATTAAAAACGGGAGGTTACTCTTGATAAGCACAATCCTTGCTCTTGCTTCTTTATAATTATTCGAATTAACTTTCACAAGCTCCAGCTATGGGTAAGGTAAAAAAAAATCCCCGTTTCCTTGTCATTAAGGCATATTGGGGATACAGTGTTCGCTGCGTATTTCCACGATGGTACATGAAAGTATGATGTAGTCAGTATCACGCCTAGTTGCATTTACTTTCCCAGATTCTTTAAGTATCCATTTTTAGAGGCGGCCTTTTTGGTGTGGTGGGGCTTGAACCAGGTACCACTAGATTAGTAGATAGAGCGCTTAACCACTCGGGCAGCTTTGCCGCTAAGCTAAATAAGCAACCCAAAACGAAATTACTTCAAGTGCTCAGTTTAACCAACTATCTAAGAGACTGATCATTGGCCAGCTCTTATTCAACGGCCCGTGACTCCAGTAACAGCTGGCTTCGCCCTCCGAATTGCTACCTAGAAACAGCTTCGCCATATTCGCCTGACGAAAGAGGGTTGACATGATTCGTCACACTGTGAGAGCCAGCTGACAGCTGACTGGGAGGATATCGATCCTGGAAATCTCGAAACTAATGCTTTTTGTCACTTGTTATCAAGAACATTATCATCATTATCGAAAAATGATGAGCAGCGAGTTGTGTGACACATCACAGGAAACAATATCCAAGACTTTCTGAACGGGTTACCTTCACATCGTGGCACGCTCAGACCAAATAACGAAATCGCAAATAAGAGCCAAATATTTGGCCCACCCCAACAACAAAGCTTAACGGCTTCAGTTCTGATATTGAGTAAACCATAAATCCACTCTGTCTCCGAATCCTTTCCATAGAATGGGAGATATATGACAAGAGAGCCCCTTGAAGCTAGTGACCTAGCGCTCCATAATTCAGCCATTCAGCAGCGACGCAAAGGGTTCAGAGTTCACCGGCCATGCTTAAACAGGCTCAAAGACTGGGGCGATTGATTCTTATCGATGCGTCATTCCTAGTCATATGGAAATGCAATCCGCACTATCTTCATTACAGCAGCAACATGGATGCATTACAACAGCTACACTATTGATACTTTTTTTTTCAAAACTCAAGACTTGTTTTACGTGGAGAATGAAGCATATGCAGGACCTACATTACAAACTGCGATGCCAAACATGACAGCCAGAGAGCGTACTTTCACTATTAATTAGTTCTATTTTTAGATTTTGTTACTGTCAGTTGGAACCATCCCCCCCCCCCTCACCTCTTCCTAAACTGTGGGGAATTTGGGAGAGTGGGAAGTGGAGAAATGAGAGCGGATCTGCCCGGATATCTCAGGCAGGATTCGCGATAGTGGCTATGTCTAAATGTGTCCACATTCTTCATGCAGTTGTTCAGGATTAGCAGTATCGGGTTTCTGTTATGCACTAGAACAGTGGTGATTAACCTGGGATCACAGACCCCCGCGGGGCCCACAGAAAGATTTTTGAGAGATCAAAGGCCACAAAATAGGTTGACTAAATTTTTTACAATTTTAACATCATCTGGGCTCTGTTTATTGACTTACTTTTAATTCTTTTTTTGGGGGGGGGGGGGGGCACATCTGTTATCAGGTCGAAAAAAAGTCCCCAGGGCAAAAAAGAAGGTCAAGAACTTTTGGTAATCTGGGTGCTGTTGGTATATTCATTGCGTGCTGCTACATCTGTCTGATTAATGGTTACGGTTCGAGTCCTCGAGTTCCACCTTCTTCTGTGTTATATGGGCAATTTCCTACTTCGTTTCAGTGTTGTTATTATCCGTATCTTCGGCTTTTTTTTTTTTTTGTTGCTGTTGTCCTTAATGATTCCAATCTTTATTTCACTGTTCTTGTTGTTGTTGTTGTTGTTGTTGTTGTTGTTGTTGTTGTTGTTGTTGTTGTTGACATTGTTTAAGACATCACCGTAATGTTACGTGCTCAGATAGTTTACTTATTTGCCTGTAATATTGTGGAGAACAGACAAGTCGGAAACGATACAAAAGGGATTCCTGTAGTCAGAGTATGTGCATTTGTCTTGTCTTGTGCTACCTCCCTGTAACTGCGAGCTGGTGTTCTTTGCAGCCGATGCTGTGGAGGCATTGAGACACAGCATCGTATCGGCTTGCGAGCTATTTTTCCAGTCCCGGAGTACAGCTAAAAAGCAACGGGGTGTGCAATACTTCTTCAGCAGACTCCACCACCATGGGTCTATGGCGATCCCTGCCCCCGTTAGCTAGGCTAGGCCTGTTACTGGGGGTACCAACGGAGAGGTGGGACAGGGTCTTGGTCAGCTATAGTTCGCTAACCCTGACGCTGGCATATCAGCTATAGGTCGCTGATTGCCTAATCTGGACAGCGTCCCCCCCCCCCCACGAGTACGTGTATAACAATGGACTTCCATGCCATCTGATCTCAGACTAACCTACTTAACTTGCTCGAGGGTTAGATAACATGACCTAGAGAAGCCAATTCACTGGTCAGTTGGAGCCTGATTTAACTACGATGGACCTCGATTAGAATTTCTGGGCATTTGTCGGGTCTCTTTTACTCCTGGAAGTCGATCGGGAATGGATAAAATAAACCTGTTAGGATTTCCGAGACGACCTCACTCATCCGGATTACTGTCTCTCAGTGTTCTAGAATTCAGTATGGTATTTGTTGTCTTTCGGATATGTGTACACTTAGCTGGCGCTAAATCTACATTTTATGGATAGATAGGGAAGAAATAGATGAACCAAGCTGTTTCATGCATTCCCTTGCATGTACTACCGTGCTGCTTGGCCAAGATCTCGCGACAATCATGACCGCCAACCCAGATTATCCTCTCCAAGGATACTGCATGCCAGTTAATTCAGCATGTTACACACATTCATACATCACATCAACATGAAATACACATCACTGAGTCAGCCATCAAGTTACATCCAATTATTTACACTCTATAAATATATCACAGTGACGCCACCACAGACAATACATACATATGACACCAACATGTATCATAATGATAATAACAGGGCATGGCAATGTATTATCTCTAAGTATCAACTAAATGAGTGGACCAGATTGGCCTGGACTCCTCTGGCCCTACTAAGCAAGTATACATATATCTCAGTATTGTGCCAATGCACTGCATACATTTCAGCCGCTGCTGCCCTGAATTCCCCATCCTCTATCTCACATAAAATTTCCCTGCACTGAATAACATATTTCCACTTGTGCGAGATGCATTGAATACATATTTACACTTTGTACCAGTGCATTGAATAATATATTTCCATTTGTGTCAGTGCACTGAATAACATATTTCACTTGTGTGCCCATGCACTGATTAACATATTTCACGTTGTGCCAAAGCATTGAATAACACATGAAGGACCTAGGTGTGCCCATCTAAATATGACAAGACTCAACAGAATCAGTGAAAATCTTCACATGTGACGAAAGTGACAATAATCCAACAGCACAGTATGATTACGACACATCATATAATCCACAGTACATTTGAATCAAACATTGTGAAGTCGGCAGGGCTAACCAGACGAGACGAAATTAGCTCCCTGACATATCCTCTTGTTTTCTGCTCTCCTTCCAGCTTCATGATATGAAATTCACATGAAGTTAACAGCATGATGCCACCACCCGTGCCATTTAATAGAACATTAATCAATCAGAATCATATATATATAAAACACAACATTGATTTCCATATCAAACACCACAGACGCTCAGTGTGACCTTTCCTGCACACTTTTTCCTTGATATAAGTCTTAAACCCCTGCATCACAAGAACTGCTTTTATCCGTTCAAATCCGTACACTATTCTGGGCTTCGAAAGGCAGTTCACATAAGCATAGAGAACTAATTGATTAGTTTTTTTATTTATATTATATATCGAATAATATCCTCCAGAGCCATGTCCAGCCGATGGATAAGTATAATAATGTTATATACCCAGCATTAACAACATGGGTAAGCTTCTGTGGCCTTCTTCGTTTTCCAGAGAATATGTTCGATGGTTGGACGACAGCATGCCAGCTGCTGCCATGCTATGCTTTTTAACAAGCTCCATCCCTTGGACCTGGATGACTGTGTCATAGTTTGTTTCGAGAGGGGAGGGGGGGGGGAAGAGCTGGTCTGGCAGCGCTTCTCGAACCCAAGCCTTAGGACGCTTTCTTCTCCGCCTGTCTTTGTCTCGGTAATTTGCCCTGCTGGTGTACTACACTAATCTTCTTCTTCTTGTTCTTTTTCTTCTTCCTCGTCGTCGTCCAGTTTCATAAGCTCAGTCATGTACACATGTACACAAGGCGACGGCTTGACTCGCATCGTCAGCAGGAGTTCTTTCAAGGGGTCTGTAAGCGCTTCTAATTAGTTCTAGAACTGTCAAGACGAAAAGATCACTAGAACTGATAAGGCAATCTGATCAAAGAAACAAAGGGAAGAGAGGAGAGTTAGCAGACACAAAGAAAAATTGTTCTTATTCTCGTCTCGTTCTTTGTATTCGTATTCGTATTTGTATTCGTCGATAAGCACAAGCATCCTATCTATCGAGGGGGTGAATTTACAGAGTATTGCAGGAACATTCGAAGCTCACACAAGAAACCGGTTTCTGGCTTGACTCCACCACAATGGAGATCACGGAGAGATCTATCTCTCTAGTCTGACTGAAGGAGCATACTAAATTGTTACCTGGAGCTCGCTGCTGGCAAGATTCTTCAGCTGCCGTGCTTGGGGTGAAACTCCTCCCTGCCAATGAAGAAAAATGCGATTAGGGTTGCCGTGCGGCGCAGCTGTGAAAAAGGTGATGGAAAGGATTAAGTGAAGTAGCCAGTAGTCTCGATGTCAGGGCTACTCATATCACGGCACCTCTGCTCTAGAGGCCGACCACGTCCTATATACACCCATAATGCTTCAAATACCTAAACCGGCTTAACCCAGAGGTTAAACTAAGTCTCTGCTGGCGAGATTCTTCGGCTGCCGCGCGGGGAGTGAAATTCCTCCTGGCCAATGAAGACAAATGCGGTTGGGGTTGCCGTGCGGCGCTGCTGTGAAAAAGATAATGGAAAGGATTAAGTGAAGTTTAATCGGTATGTCCAGTAGTCTCGGTGCGAGAGCTACTCATACTACGCCACCTCTGCTCTAGAGGCCGGCCATGTCCTATATACACTCATACTGATGAAATATGCCTAAACCGGCTTAACCCAGGGGTGAAACTTGATGGCTACGCATATCACCGTACCTCCGGTCTAGAGGCCGGTCACGTCCTGTATACACCCATACTGGGATAATACGCTTAAACTGGCTTAACCTGGAAGGGAAACTCACTATTGGCGAGGATTCGTCCTCTACAAAAGCTCCATCCAAGTCACCACTAGGAAGGGTAGCGGCCACGATCATAAAATGGTGAAGTCGTAGACACTGGACCAGTGCAGTCTAGATGGCAACAACCTCTCACTCGGCGGAGATATACTCATATCCAAATCACAGTGAAGTTTTCGGGTGAGAAAGTCCAACTCTAGACTAAATTGGTGCAACGAAAACCATGGTGTCACGCAATCCCGCTTCTGTGACCCACCGAGAATATAGGCCAAAGCCTCACGATGCTCTGAGCATCCATCCTAAATGAGACTATCGCGAGAACCACAGGAGTAAATTCAGTAGGATCATGGGGCGATCATGGTGGTGGAAACGAACGAAGAAGAAGAAGTTACCTGAAGCATACAGAGAGACAAATGAGAGTCTTACTAGGAGCATGTAGACAGACAAATGAATCTTACTAGGAGCATGTGGACAGACAAATGAGTCTTACTAGGAGTATATAGACAGCCAACTGAGAATCTTACTAGGAGCATGTGGACAGACGAATGGGAATCTTACTAGGAGAATGTAGACAGACAAATGAGAGTCTTGCTAGGAGATTGTAGACAGGCAAATGAGAGTCTTGCTAGGAGATTGTAGACAGACAAATGAGAGTCTTGCCAGGAGCATGCAGACAGTCAAATGAGAGGATCCATCAATTCCTGTTCGAGAACCAAATAACGCCAAGAAGGTGGACTGTGCTGACAAGAAGGTGAACTGTGCTGACAAGAAGGTGGAGTGTGCTGACATGAAGGTGGACTGTGCTGACACGCAAGTGGACTGCGCTGACATGAAAGTGGACTGTGCTGACACGAAAGTGGACTGTGCTGACATGAAAGTGGACTGTGCTGACAAGAAGGTGACTGTGCTGACAAGAAGGTGAACTGTGCTGACAAGAAGGTGGACTGTGCTGACATGAAAGTGGACTGTGCTGACAAGAAGGTGACTGTGTTGACATGAAGGTGGACTGTGCTGACATGAAGGTGACTGTGTTGACATGAAGGTGGACTGTGCTGACATGAAGGTGACTGCTGAAAACAAAAAAACAACAGACTGTACTGACACGAAGGTGGACAAGAGGAAAGTGGACTGTGCTGATATGAAAGGTAGGGAGCAGGAAAGTTGACTATGCTGACGAGAAGGTGGATAATACTGGCAAGAAGGTGGACATTAGGAAAACAAACTACTGGCGAGGAGGTGGACATTAGGAAAACAAAGTACTGGCGAGAAGGTGGACATTAGGAAAACAAAGTACTGGCGAGAAGGTGGACATTAGGAAAGTGGAATGTTCTGGCCAGAACACATCTGTCAGAGCAGATTTACTAGAGGAATATACGCGCTAAAAGATGGATGTTTAGAGAGAGCTGAGTAATACGTCACACGACAAACAAAAGTACCCCGACTTCCCATAAAACAGAGCACAAGGAACTTCCCACAATCAAGCCAGCACTTTATCATCCTCAGAAAAAAAAAAAAGCTTTATGAGAAATAAGATACGTAGATGTGGGTCACATGGTCGCCGTAAAACTTGTACAGAGGGCGCGCGTACGTAAACACTAGCACATCAAAAGATTCGTCTAGGGGGAGTTAACTGTGCACGCCAGATCTCCGCCAGCAAAACAGTAACGAATGATGTCAAAATGTCAAATGAAAGAAGAGTCAAATTTAGAGGTGCTCTGGTAAGATGCGATTGTGATCAGTAGGTTTTAGCAAGTCTCCGAACTGTGATTACTGTCTGGCCGCAGGATGTAACATCGTTATTTACCAAAGGATAAAAAAAATAATAATAATAAAATCAATGATGACTCACTGAGTTCCAAACTTTGATCAGTGTACCCGAAGTGATAGCCTATCCAGTGTACTTTTGTAATGTCCACCACCTTGACAGTAAAAATTCCCGTTTCTATGCCGTTAAGGCATAGTGTGGGGGAATACGGTAAAGTAAGAGAACACAGTTTTATAGGATTAGATCTCGAAACAAATAAAGAATCTGTGGAGGGGAGCAGACAGAACCACAAAAATAAGATATTTAAGGGCATGCATCTTTCCCATAGCAACATATGCCTGTGAGACCTGGACACTTAACAAAACAGCTGAGAAACACATAAATGCCTTTGAATGCAAATGCTACAGAAGAGTTCTCCAAATATCGTGGACACAAAAAAGAACAAATATATCTATACTACAAGAGCTTAATATTGAAGAAGGCTGGCTAGTGAAGAGGATTAAAGAGAGAAAAGTGAAATATTTAGGACACATTAAACGTCATGATAATTTAGAGAAGACCGTATTGGAAGGATACATAATGGGAAAAAGAAAAAGAGGAAGACCAAGACGAAGATGGCTGCAAGACATCGTTGACAATCTGGAAATGGATGCAACAGCAGCAGGCCATCTTGCTCACAACCGAGAGGCCTACAGGAGTGCTGTTTGGGAGGCAAAGTTCCGCAAGGGACATGCAAATGAATGAATGAATGAGATCTCGAAAAAATCGTAGACAAACCACTTTAGCGAGACGTGAGAAAAAGAAAAATCAGAAGAGAATTATCTGGGATTCGAACAGGGACCCCAGTAGGACGAGCAGCCGTCTAACCGTGAGAGAACAGGTGGATACGGTGTTAGGCCCGTATTTTCCATGACCTTAGGCAAACGAATGTGTGATGTGGTCAGTATCACGCCTGGCCGCTTTACCTTCCTAGATTTTTCTGGTACCCGTTTTTAGAGGCTGGGCGGACCCCGGGGTCTTTTTGGTGTGTACTGGAAAAAAATCTCACTGCTGGGACTTGAACCCAGTACCATTGGATTAGTAAACAGAGCGCCTAACCAACCATATATATATATATATAGAATGAGTGACTTGTACTTGTACGAACTCCCTATAACTACGAGCTGTTGTTCTTTGCAGCCGATGCTGTAGAGATGTTGAGGCACAGCGTCGTACCGGCGTGGGAGCGGGTTATGGCAGCTACTTTTTCAGTCCCAGAGTACAGCTAAACAGCATGGGGGTGTGCAATGCTTCTTTAGCAGACTCCACCACGACGGGGACTATGGCGATCCCTGCCCTGTTAGCCAGGCTATGCCTGTTACTGGGGGTACCACGGAGAGGTGGAACAGCAATGGGTCGCTAACCCTGACGCTGACATATCAGCTATGGGTCGCTAACCCTGACGCTAGCATATCAGCTATGGGTCGCTAACCCTGACGCTGACATATCAGCTATGGGTCGCTAACCCTGACGCTAGCATATCAGCTATGGGTCGCTAGCCCTGACGCTGGCATATCAGATATGGGTCGCTAGCCCTGACGCTGGTATATCAGCTATGGGTCCCTAACCGTGACGCTGGTATATCAGCTATGGGTCGCTAACCCTGACGCTAGTATATCAGCTATGGGTCGCTAACCCTGACGCTAGTATATCAGCTTTGGGTCGCTAACCCTGACGCTAGTATATCAGCTATGGGTCGTTAACCCTGACGGTGGCATATTAGCTATGGGTCGCTGATTACCTTATCGGCTGTCTTCACCGCCTTATTGAATGAATGATCTTTATTTTTAAAGGGTAAAGAATTGGCCACGCAGGCCCGTCTGAAAGAGAGAGAGAGAGAGAGAGAGAGAGAGAGAGAGAGAGAGAGAGAGAGTTTTCTGTGTAAGCATATGAAAAAAAATATAAATATACACAAAGGCAAAGTCATCTGGAAGTTCAAATATAAAACACCTACACTCGAAGACTCCCAGAATTCTACACGAGGTACGTTCAAGGTAAATGATGGATCGGAGTCGACTTCAAGGCAAACAACAACAACAAAATCCGACATGGAAGACTTTATCAAGTTCGGCAACTTCTTCAATAAGTTAACATTTTTAAAATGTGCTTTCTTGGCTTTTGGTCTGGTGATGGGTTTTTAAGTGGGGATTGTGGTTTCGGGGGCAGGGGGGGGGGGGGGGGGTGCAAATATTGTGCTGGTTTTGGACTCCGACAACTACTGTCGTGTATTTCAGTCTGAGTCTATATATTTTTTTTCCACATCCTAGACTCATCAATTCTGTTATACTGCTTTTATTCCACAGCCTAGACTCATCAATTCTATTATACTGCTTTTATTCCACAGCCTAGACTCATCAGTTCTGTTATACTGCTTTTATTCCACAGTCTGACTAAATAATTATGTTAATTTGATTCCATTTAGATTTTTTTTCCTCTGTACAGTAAGAATATTCTATGAACGATCATAACAGAACCAGGGATAAAAGTAGGAGGATACAGTATTAACATCCTTCGGTACGCTGACGACACGGCACTGATAGCTGAGAGCCAACAAGACCTGCAGAATTTCTTGGATAAAGTCGCCAAAGAAAGTGAACAGAAAGGCCTTACTTTAAACATAAAAAAGACGGAGACCATGACTATATCTAAGAAACAGAATCCACCAGCATGCAGTATAAAATTAAACAGAACTATTCTAAAACAGGTGCAGAAATTCAAATACCTTGGAGCGGTAATAACTTCAGATGGGAAATGCAGAGCAGAACAGACTAGGTCAAGCAAAGACTGCATTTCAGAGAATGAGAAACATTATGCAACACATCCTTATCAATTAATGAAAACGAGTCCTAAAATGCTATATTGAAACTATCTTATTATATAGAAATGAATCATGGACAACAGGCAGGTCTACACAAAAGTCACTGGAAGCACTATAAATGTGGTTTATAAGAAGAATATTGCAAATTCCATGGACAGCAAAAATAACTAACGGAAAATGTTTGAAAAGAGCTGGAGAGACAAAAAGTCTTGTCAAAAAATTAAGAGACAGACAATGTACTTTAATAAAACATGCAATGAGAAGAGGGGGCATTGAAAATATAACAACAGGAAAAATAGAGGGAAGAAGAGCAGGGAAAAACAGAAATGATACTGGACAGTCTGACGGGATGGTGTGAGACGATATCAGCAACTGAACTAATGGCATATATGAAGGATTGGGTACTCAGGAGAAGCATAATACCTAACGCCAGTCGGCACGGCACCTTATGATGGTAATAATGATGATTTTATTTCGCAGTCTGCCCCAATAATTATGTTATTTTTTTATTTTACGAGGGGCATTTAGAAAGTAATGCACAACACCTTTTTTTCCCCCAGCTAATAATGAAGATAGAAACGTGAAATTTTGCACACTTTAAATATGGCATGTACTGATTTTGTGAACCAAATTGCACCACAACCAGCCAAAGAATAAGGCTGCCCAAGCCGTTGAAATGGAGCGTGTTTGCAACTTGCGGTTTAAGCAGCGAATTGTGATAGAATTTCTCGTTGCAGAGAAGGAAACTGTTGTGAACATTCACAAGCGTCTATGTGATGTGTATAGAAGTTTTGCAGTCGACAGGAGTACAGTCAGTCGCTGAGTTCAGAGAATCAAAGAAACAATAAGTGGAGATAAGGAGTTGCATGATCGGCCGTGCTGTGTACGTCCTGCCACAGCCACCAAGGCAGAAATGTTGAACTGCGCTGATGGCATTATTCTTACTGATAGGCGTATCACTACTCAATAATTGGCATTAAAGCTGTCAGTCAGCAATGGTAGTGCAAATTCCGTTATAAAAGCTCTCGGATTTTCTAAGGTTTGTGCAAGATGGATTCCTCGAAGTCTCACAAATGAACATTGATTGCAAAGGAAACCAATGTCTTCTGAATTGTTGGAGCTTTTCATGATGAGAGAGAGAGAGAACTTTTTGGCTAAGATAGTAACAGGTGATGAAACCTGGGTACATCATTTTGAACCTGAGACAAAAAGACAATCAGTGGAGTGGCATCATCCGCAATCACCAAGAAGAAAGAAATTAAAGACAACGCCTTCAGCTAGAAAGGTCATGATCACTGTCTTTTGGGACACAAAGTGTGATTCTTGTGGATGTTATGCTCAAGAGAAGAGACAATCATTTCGCAAGCTTACATTAAGACATTGAAAAACTCAGTTAACGTTTTCGCAGAGTTCGGCCGCACAAGACTCACACAGGTCTGGCAACACAGGAAGCAATCACTAAATTAGGTTAGACTGTGCTACCTCATCCACCCTATAGTCCCCATTTGGCACCCTCTGATTTCCATCTGTTTTGTCCACTTAAAGATGCACTCCGAGGGGTAAGATTTGAAGATGACGAAAGAGTGATTCATGCAGCGAAGAAATGGCTACATAATAAACAAAAAAATCTGGTACGGGCTAGGAGTACATGCACTTGTTTCGAACTGGCGTAAAGCCGTACAAGTTCATGGGGATTATGTTGAGTAATACCGATGTTTACATGACATATCCTTGTACAATGCGCATAAATTTCATGCTTTTTAAAAAATAAACAGCTCCTGAGAAACACGATGTGGTGCATTACCTTCTGAACGCCCCTCGTATTTCACAGGAACAATTTTTTATAAATAGGAAACTACGAGGTTTTGGTACGGTAAAGTAAGAGAACAAATATTGTAGGATTAAACCTCGAAAAAATCATAGACAAAGCACTTTAGTGAGACATGAGAGAAAGAAAAATCACAACCTGGGTAATTCTCTTGTGATTTTTCTTTCTCTCACGTCTCACTAAAGTGCTTTGTCTACGATTTTTTTCGAGGTTTAATCCTACAATATTTGTTCTCTTACTCGTATTTCACAGTCCTTCTCAACTATTTTGTTATATTTCACAGCCTTACTTCATAATTCTGCTATTTTGCTTTTGTTTCACAGCCTTCACTCAGTAACATTCTACTTCCACGCTGTGCTCCACAGTCTTAGTTCAGTAACATTCTCAAAGACCGAACATATTCTTACCTTTTATCACCGTGATATATTCTTACCTTTATCACTGTGATACTCACACCCCCACTGTGCAAGATGTTCTGCTTTCGCTCTGAAGCTTACCAGAGGTAACCCAGCTCGTTTACTGTTCCCCCACTCCCATCACAGAGGTAGCTGTCACTTCAAAGGAGAGAATTTGCTGGGGATTTTTCTAGTGCTATCTACTCATGCCTCTGCCATTTCTGTCACTGCAGACGGGGTTCACCTGTTGAAATTTTCCTGTTTTTTTTAAAAGAAAAGGGGGGAGAACTGCTTTTAGTTCAGCCCTTGCGGACAGATAACTCTTCTTTCAAATATACGTTCTATGCGAGAAGTATTTTATTTATTTGCACAGCAGCGCAGAAACCGGCGAAATGGAGGGAATATGAAGAGAGGCCAAGACGGTTTTTTTTTCTTCCTTTCTTTCTCGTTGGAGAGTTCATAATGGGAGAGATGGGATTTATCTTTATGTTAAAATGGTCAGGTAGCTTTCTTCTTCTTCTTCTTCTGTTGGTGAATGAAATGATGCAGAGAGAGAGAGAGAGAGAGAGAGAGAGAGAGAGAGAGGAGGGGGGGGGGAGTAAAGGTAAAATCCCTGTTTGCATGTCATTAAGGCTATATTCAGGATACGGTGTTAGGCTCGTATTCCCATAGGAATTGCGTCATTTCAGCTTGAAATATGGCGGCAGTGATTTTTTTTATTACAAAAAAAAAAAAGATGTTTGTGTGTCATATACGTTGCTTTATAGTTTAAGAGTGAAACGGTGTTCAAGCGCTGTTTCAAAATGTTTACTCGATGATGCTTCAGGATGTTACCTGATGACGTTTCGAAATGTTTCTTCATATTTTATATTGTTTTTTTTTTTTTTAACATTCCCTGATAAAGTGCTTAATTGCTGGCCAAGGAGACTGGTTATAATGATGATGATGAAATTTTAAGATGTTGCTTGATGATCTCCGTGGTTTGTGTTGATGTTTCAAACAAACGCACGCGCGTACATAAACACAACCACGTGAAGAGATATATCTAGGGCAACTACGTAACTGTGTACTGCTCATGTTTCAAGATGCTGTTTGATGGCATCTTCGTAACTTGGGGACCTCATTTCTTGGCAACTGATACCATTGTAAAGATCTTTATTAAACAGAGGCGTTGAATCTAGGGGGGAAGGGTGCGCTTCAAGGCTTTCTCAACTTTCCTGGAGCAAACATAAAAGGAGGAAAAAAAAACAATCTTCCAGGCTGGCTCCGTCCCTTCTGAAATTTATGAAAACATACAAAGAAGAGAAAGAGAACAATTCTGTTGTTTTTTTTATCGTCGTGCAGCTGATCTTGGCCACCATTCCTTCTTGGCGTTGAAGGCATATACACCTCATATAGGACGCTCTGGCGCGAATGTTATTTTCTTTCCGCCATAGTCGTCTTATTCTGGCGATAAGATCAAAGAGAATTGTGAAGATTGTGGACGGGAGGTCAGATCAACAAGCCCTGCTGGCGAGGTCCCAGGCCCGATGTGCAGTCCCACCCTTTTTTTTCTGCCGGCAGGTGTTCACCAAGGTGTAGCTAAGCGAGCAAGGTATGTCATTGTTAACTACAGTCTCGTGGCTGTAGCTTTCTCTCTCGCAGGCAAAGCCAAGGCAAAAGAGGGGGGGGCCCCTTTATTATGGCAGATATATCTGCTGTCTCATCCAGAACCGGTCAAACTGTGGTCAGCTGAGTGGTTTGGGTTCAAGTTCAGGGTCAGTTCTTGCTGGCCTCATCGTCACTGTCCTTAGACATCACGATAAACTCTTACAGCAAGAAAAATAACCCTTCCTCCAATTGTATTATGCCTTGTTGTCAAGTTCTCACTGCATTATTCTCTCACTCTGGGTATTGCTAATATTAGTTGTGACTGGAAGCAAGGGCAGATAACCCATTACACTGAACAGCCTTAAGCTTACGTGTCCGGCAGAGCAAGGAGTCCCGATATCACGGGGAAAATATAGTTTTCATAAATTATCAGGAGATAAACGGTATAGTTTGGAGGGGGCCCGTGCTAAGGTTAGCCTAGGGCCTTAGATTCTGCTTAATTGGTTACTGACTGCAGGTCAGATTAGATACCCTGACATCTTCCTTTATAAAGCGCCCCACAAAGTTTGTTACTGACTAGAGGTCAGACTAGCTACCCTGACATATTCCTTTATAAGGCGCCCCACAAAGTTTGTTACTGACTAGAGGTCAGACTAGCTACCCTGACATATTCCTTTATAAAGCGCCCCACAAAGTTTGTTACTGACTAGAGGTCAGACTAGCTACCCTGACATATTCCTTTATAAGGCGCCCCACAAAGTTTGTTACTGACTAGAGGTCAGACTAGCTACCCTGACATATTCCTTTATAAGGCGCCCCACAAAGTTTGTTACTGACTAGAGATCAGACTAGCTACCCTGACATATTCCTTTATAAGGCGCCCCACAAAGTTTGTTACTGACTAGAGGTCAGATTAGCTACCCTGACATCTTCCTTTATAAAGCGCCCCACAAAGTTTGTTACTGACTAGAGGTCAGATTAGCTACCCTGACATCTTCCTTTATAAAGCGCCCCACAAAGTTTGTTACTGACTAGAGGTCGGACTAGCTACCCTGACATCTTCCTTTATAAAGCGCCCCACAAAGTTTTTTACTGACTAGAGGTCAGACTAGCTACCCTGACATCTTCCTTTATAAAGCGCCCCACAAAGTTTTTTACTGACTAGAGGTCGGACTAGCTACCCTGACATATTCTTTTATAAGGCGCCCACGAAATGATTTTTCATCCACTTCCATTACATTTTCTTTTCTCCTGTCCTTGTCATGTTTTTTTATTCCCCTGGCTTCAGGTTAATTTCTTTTTTGTTTGTTTGTTTTTAATACGCTCAATTAACATTTCATGTCCATTACACTCTTTTGAGATTAGGATCGCAACACTAATGCATGGACACCGTAGCACCGACGATTATCCGTATCATCGATTGGACGGTGACGGCAGGCGGGGATAGAGCCCCACAGACGTCAGCCTGAGAAGCCGCGTGGTTATATAATTCAACATCTTCGAACCTCTTAATAATGAAGAAGGTATCTAAAGAAAGGGCCACTAAAATGTCGGGTGGTCATCAGCACACGCTGGACAAGTACGTGGGTGCCCCGACAGTATCCACTCTGGGAAGGCCTGGAATGATCAGGAACTGCACCCTGCGTTGTCTCGGTAACGATGTAGAATAATCTGCAGTTGCTGAATCTAAAAATTATTTCCAAAGTTGAAAATAACAGTTTGTTTGTTGTTTTTTTTAATTCAAAACGGATTCTTTGTTCTCTGCAACACTGTTCATTTGTAAGTGTAAAGTCGCAATGGAATTACAGGTATATTTACAGCATAATTTGTCTTTGGCTATCCTATTAGAAGTATGAATTTCCTTAGGTTACCCCAGAACATGTATGAATTTTCTTAGGTTATCCCAGAACATGTATGAATTTTCTGTGGTTACCCCAGAACATGTATGAATTTTCTTAGGTTATCTCATAACATGTATAAATTTTCTTTGGTTATTCCAGAACATGTATGAATTTTCTTAGGTTACCTCAGAACATGTATGAGTTTTTTTAGGTTACCCCAGACATGTATGAATTTTCTTAGGTTACCCTAGAACATGTATGAATTTTCTTAGGTTACCCCAGAACATGTATGAATTTTCTTAGGTTATCTCCGAACATGTATGAATTTTCTTTGCTTATTCCAGAACATGTATGAATTTTTTTAGGTTACAACAGAACATGTATGAGTTTTCTTAGGTTACCCCAGAACATGTATGAATTTTCTTAGGTTACCCCAAAACATGTATGAATTTTCTTAGGTTATCCCAGAACAGGTATGAATTTTTTTAGGTTATCCCAGAACATGTATGAATTTTCTGTGGTTATCTCAGAACATGTATGAATTTTCTGTGGTTATCCCAGAACATGTATGAATTTTCTTAGGTTACCCCAGAACATGTATGAGTTTTCTTAGGTTATCTCAGAACATGTATGAATTTTCTGTTGTTATCCCAGAACATGTATGAATATTCTTAGGTTATGCCAGAACAAGTATGAATTTTCTTAGGAAGAAGTCATTGATGGAGAGATGATGGAGTTTTCAAAGACGTGGAGGTCAACATCGTTCGTTAGGTAGTGGAGCTTGTGGAGCAGTCTGTCACTTCTGGACTGTAAGAAACCCCACAACATTTTTTTTCCTAATCGGACTTTAAGAAGAAAAGTTCAGCTTCATACGAGAAGGGGATATACAGGTTTGGGATGTATCACTGTGCACATGGTATTATCTTCAGCCTCGTGAAGCGCTTATAAAATAACAAATCATAGACCTCTTGGAGTCAGGGCCCAGAGGGGCCCCACCTCCCTCAGAGTTAGAAGCGCTTGCCTGAGGTGGGGGTATATCTCTGATGATCTGAGGAGTCATGCTACTGTCATGCTATCTAGAACAGAGAGTTTCTTGCCCCTAGTAGTAGGAGTAATACACGTTTGTTAGTGACTTACGTTACTGTTGTGGTTGTTTGTTACGTTTGTGTTATCTGCAGTAGACAGCACACAAATTTTCAGTGATAATGCTGCACGGAAGACTGCTTCCATCGCACTCTCTCCCCAATATCTCGTAAACAGAAAGACACACTTCAGAACTCCCCATCGCTAAAATCTGAACGTTCACTGATTCTCCTCCATAGTTTACAATTTGTCTCAACGTTCACTGATTTTCCTCCATAGTTTGCAATCTGTCTCAACGTTCACTGATTCTTCTCCATAGTTTTACAATCTACCTCAATGTTCACTGATTCTCCTCCATAGTTTTACAATCTATCTCAACGTTCACTGATTCTCCTCCATAGTTTTACAATCTACCTCAATGTTCACTGATTCTCCTCCATAGTTTTACAATCTATCTCAACGTTCACTGATTCTCCTCCATAGTTTTACAATCTATCTCAACGTTCACTGATTCTCCTCCATAGTTTTACAATCTATCTCAACGGTCACTAATTCTCCTCAATAATTTGTAATCTAGGAAATTAACGATGAACACACCGGATACAGAATCACTCATATTTTGATTCAGCCTACTCTTGCTTATGCTCATCACCACCAGAAAAATATCTTTATAACTTTGCGTGTCGGTGAGTCTGCTGGAGAGTGAGATATGACCACATGAAAAAAAAAACGAAATAGAATTTGGCTCCCCAGTTTCCACCCAGTTCTGAACATCTCTGTCCTAAAGTTAACCAGTTTGTGTTTCATTTCATCTTAAATAAATTGAGAGAAAGGTTGCCTCCCCTCGCTCCTGTCTGTCATAAACGATGCCTGGTGAAAGTTTGTATGTCGAACAGCCCAGTCTACGCGCACAGAAAGCTGAGTCTATCGCGGCTGCATAAACGTAGGCATGCGGTTCCTGCCGTCTTGCACGTTTATTGCGCATAGATGTTAAAATACAGCTGTAGGTTTTTACTTTTTTTCCTTTCCGATGAATGGCAAATGACATAATTTCTTCCAAATTCTCAAACAAACGTTGTCACTCTCTGGTTCTATGTACAGACAGTCCCCGAGTTGCGAATTTGGGCTTACGCACAACCCGTAGTTACAAATAACCCACGTAAAACCTATTATAGTTTTTTTAAAATTCGATTTACACACAATGGTTCGTAATAACAAATAGGTGCTACTTTGTGGCGCGCATTTAAGCACGTCTATGGCGATTCGTCTGTTTCTTTATTATTGTTATACATAGAAGGGTGCACTGTATACTATATACCTATATAACTGACCTTTGACACCAACTGTACTAACTATTCCGATTTGTGTACAAATTCAACCTACGAACAGACTTTCGTAACTTGGGGACTGCCAGTGCATCATCTTCCATAAAGTGCTGGTCTCTCTGTGTGCTTTTGTGCCAATTATATCCAGATGCTGGGATGAAGACCCTGTCCAGTTTGACAAGTCAGCGACCCATAGCTGACATGCTAGCGTCAGGGCTGGCGAAACATTGCTGATCACCCTGTCCCACCTCTCCGTTCATACCCCCAGTAACCAGCCTAACCTGGCTAACGCGGCAGATTTCATCATTGTTCCCATGGTGGCGGAGTCTGCTAAAGAAGTACTGCACACTCTCTGCTTAATGGCTTCACGCAGGGACTTTTAAAAAATGGCCGCCGCAACAAGCTCCAAGTACATCATGATGTTCTGCCTCAACATCTTCACCACATCGGCTGCAAGGAACGGCAGTTCGTAGTTCCAGGGAAGAAGAAGACTTTCTAACGCATAAAAACAGCATATGAAGTCTGGCATGTTGACTTAATTTGTTTCTTCCAGGTGCCTGTGGCTCATTTGTTCATCTCTTCCTGGACTGTCATGAGCTGGTATGGCCGAATCACTATCACCATGGCTTCACAGACTAAAAGTGGTGGGTTACTCCCCCGACTGCCGCCTCTTCCATTCGGTCAGAAGACCTGTCACCGGGCGCTAAAAGGATTTGTTTGTCTGCGCTGAGATCTCTCTCTCTCTCTCTCTCTCTCTCTCTCTCTCTCCGGGGGTGGGGTGGGATCAGTGAACTTAACACGAGTGTAGTGACGTAAACATTTTAATATTTTTTAGTAAAACATAACTTTCCGCTGCTCTAACCAAAATACCACATATATCGTACATGCTTTTAATCCTCGTTTCTCTCTCCTAAGTTTTCTCCTCTAACCTATACAGGGTCAGCCCAGCCTCATGGACTCACTACATAAATAATCAAAATATCTGATATGTCCTATTCCCATGCCCAACATCCAGGTGTGGCTGGCACTGATAGCCTGTAACGACACTCATCGGCGGAAATGTGACATTAAAAGGAAAAGAACCAACAGATAAGTTCTGTTGTTAAATCCTCTTTTTTTTCTTTTCTTCATTATATTTGCTATATACACTGCCTATTACTGTGGTGTAGTTACCCATACAAGGGTAAATAGACATGGAGAAGAACAACAGAGAGGATGTTGAGCAATAGAGGGTCTCGTGGGCAAGAGCAGAAGGGGAAAAAAAAAGGCAAAGGACAGGCATTTGTGGAAAACCCTTGCGGAAGCCCCATGTGCCCTGGGCACTTAAGGTTCAGAGAGAGAGAGAGAGAGAGAGATTTACCCATACACCTTTTTTTTTTGTCCTGAATTTTAATGTATGAATTAGACGGAAGCCCAAACGCTACGGTTGTGTTTTCGTTAATGAGACTGATATGCCCCCGGCCTTGTAAACACTGATAACTATTCCATGAATGAACAGTTTGTTTTGTTTTTTTTTTTTAATCTTTCCCATGTTTCCTTATCTTGCCTGACTGGATGGCTAGGAAATGTAATGAATCTTTTTAAAATTATTATTAATGTTGTAAGTTTTCGAAATTCAAACTCATTTTCTACAAAACTAAAATCCCTAGATAAGATTCTGAAACACTGGCACCCATGTCGGATGCAAAGTGGGTTACGGTGGCTTTCTTGAATTCTCGGAGCCGACTCAAGATTCGACGTCGTCGGCGGATTTCATCACTATGGAAACGCATTTATCCTAACTTAATATAACTAGATTAATGTAATACAAAAGATACTAACTGACCATATAAAAAACGACGCAGGTTCGAGAAGTAAGTTCTGTTCCCTTCATCCAGTCTCCTCTTCCGATTTCAATCATTCAGGATTGTGCCCGGTGCTGTTGGCACATATGGACTAGCGCTCTGTACACAATCATTTTGATCCTGAACACAACAACCTGTATACAGATGCACCTAATTCTTTTGTCTGCTGTTGTGTAGCCTGACGATTACAACATCCTTACAGCCATCACAAGCCTGGAGCAAGGATTTAACATAACTGCTCACACTCAAGACTTCTGAAGTGCTGTTTCTGACCACAAAGTTCAGCTGCTTCGGCTGCCTGCCTGAACGGATACAGACTAAAAAATCTCGCAGTTCTTCCTATCTTAGTTAACTCTTGCAGTTCTTCCTATCTTAGTTAAATCTTGCAGTTATTCCTGTCTTGGTTAAAAATCTTACAGTTCTTCCTGTCTTAGTTAAATCTTACACTTCTTCCTGTCTTAGTTAAATTTTGCAGTTCTTCCTGTCTTGGTTAAATCTTGCAGTTCTTCCTATCTTAGTTAAATCTTGCAGTTCTTCCTGTCTTAGTTAAATCTTACACTTCTTCCTGTCTTAGTTAAATTTTGCAGTTCTTCCTGTCTTGGTTAAAAATCTTACAGTTCTTCCTGTCTTAGTTAAATCTTACACTTCTTCCTGTCTTAGTTAAATTTTGCAGTTCTTCCTGTCTTGGTTAAAAATCTTACAGTTCTTCCTATCTTAGTTAAATCTTACACTTCTTCCTGTCTTAGTTAAATTTTGCAGTTCTTCCTGTCTTGGTTAAAAATCTTGCAGTTCTTCCTGTCTTAGTTAAATCTTACACTTCTTCCTATCTTAGTTAAATCTTGCAGTTATTCCTGTCTTGGTTAAAAATCTTACAGTTCTTCCTGTCTTAGTTAAATCTTACACTTCTTCCTGTCTTAGTTAAATTTTGCAGTTCTTCCTGTCTTGGTTAAATCTTGCAGTTCTTCCTATCTTAGTTAAATCTTGCAGTTCTTCCTATCTTAGTTAAATCTTACAGTTCTTCCTATCTTAGTTAAATCTTACAACTCTTCCCGTCGTAGTTAAATCTAGCAGTTCTTCCTATCTTAGTTAAATCTTACACTTCTTCATGTCTTAGTTAAATCTTACAGTTCTTCCTATCTTAGTTAAATCTTACAACTCTTCCCGTCGTAGTTAAATCTAGCAGTTCTTCCTATCTCAGTTAAATCTTACACTTCTTCATGTCTTAGTTAAATCTTACAGTTCTTCCTATCTTAGTTAAATCTTACAACTCTTCCCGTCGTAGTTAAATCTAGCAGTTCTTCCTATCTTAGTTAAATCTTACACTTCTTCATGTCTTAGTTAAATCTTACAGTTCTTCCTATCTCAGTTAAATCTTCCAACTCTTCCCGTCGTAGTTAAATCTAGCAGTTCTTCCTATCTCAGTTAAATCTTACACTTCTTCATGTCTTAGTTAAATCTTACAGTTCTTCCTATCTTAGTTAAATCTTACAACTCTTCCCGTCGTAGTTAAATCTAGCAGTTCTTCCTATCTTAGTTAAATCTTACACTTCTTCATGTCTTAGTTAAATCTTACAGTTCTTCCTATCTCAGTTAAATCTTCCAAATTACCGCCATACTAAAATGGGTCTGTTTCCAATTATCAACTTATTTTTCTGTCCTGGCTTCAACAGATGATGGATCGATCTATCTGACTCCCACTTAAAATCTGTCTTCTATATACCTGGAAGAGCCGGTCTGCCCCCGAGGTCTTCCTTCATTTCCGGTGGGTCCACTGAGTTTTGTCCGGGCTGGGAGAGGCAGTCTAGCTACAGCTATAGAATAAAAATTTTCCAATTCCAGCATCTTCTCGTAGACACTCAGCATTGCTTGCTAACTTATTCTGAAGATAGTTTCAGCTGAACTGAAATAAGAAGATAGTTTCAGCTGAACTGAAATAAGATGGTTTCAGCTGAACTGAAATAAGAAGATGGTTTCAGCTGAACTGAAATAAGAAGATGGTTTCAGTTGAACTGAAATAAGATGGTTTCAGCTGAACTGAAATAAGAAGATGGTTTCAGCTGAACTGAAATAAGAAGAAAAGAAAAAGCTGCATGCTGTGAAGGCGAAGGAAAGTATGTTTTCATCTCTCTAATCATCATCTTAATTGTGAGCGGTGGAAGGTTAGGAGAGCAGTGCAGATATTCGTTTCATTTCTCTTGTCTTGTCTCTTATATTTATATAAGTGTATCGAATATCGATTGTTAAGTGTTAATCTAGTACCGACGCGGACGTCACATGGCCGAGCGGGTGCTGTGATAGCAGGCCGTCCCTTTCTAAAAGTCATTGTAACACATTCAATGTTCAGCATGCTACATATCACAATAAGTGGAAATGAATGACAATTCCATAACTGAAGTTATTTGCCGTTAAAAAAGAAAGAAAGGAAGAGAAAAAAGCTGCTATGAACAGGTGAAAACATTTTTGGGTGCTATAAAAGAATGTGGGTGTCTGAGAGGCGAAGTGGTTAGTGCACTGGTCTCTCATGGCGAAGGTCGGGGGGTTCGAATCCGGCCGGAGGCACCCCAGTCACCCAGCTGTAGAAATGGGTACCCGACTTCTTCTGGAGTTGGGGAAGGAAAGGTGGCCGGGCGTGATACTGACCATATCAGCCTCTAGTGTGCTGACAGGTCAAGGAAAATATGGGCACTAACACCATATCCCTATGTGCCTCTGCGGCATGACAGGGTTACCTTTACCTATAAAAGAACGTGTTTTGGCTGAGAAATAAAACGATGTTCTACCTGCCACCACTGCGCCATAATCCAACAAGAAAACGTTATTTGATTCAAATATTTGGGGATGTTTTTGACATCCAACAAATCTAGCAGCTCCACCACTGCCAGAAACACATACAGTAAGATCGGTCGAGTCGGTCGGTGTGACCATTTTGCCTACAGATCTAAAAAAAAAACAAAACTTAAAAGTTACACTCGAGTCGGTAAAATCGATGGATTTCAAAATGTCCTCCATTAACAGGCGCGACGGGAAGTTAAACTTTTGATTTAGAAGAGCTCTGACTAGTTAAATGAAAAGTTACAACGAGTTTTCAACGAAAAAAAAAGAACATACATCCATTACTGGCTCCACGTGAGGAACTGTAAGACCGGAAGCATACATAGATGGATGTGCGGTATCGAACCACCATTTGATCGAATACTCGAGTACGAATATTCGATTGTATAGGTGAATGAATGTGAAATCAAACCGGAAACTCATACAAGCAGGATCGTTTACTGAAAGTATAGACACAAAACTGACTATATAGCACAAGAGTGAGAGATAAGAAGTAACAGAGAAATCTACACGTTGTTTTAAACTCTCCGCTTATAAGAGCCATTATGAAAAACACCAAACTGAAGTGGCTCGGGAATTTAGAGTGAATAGAGTAGGATGGACAGACAAAGATGGCCCATACACATGATCAAATGGGACAAGAGCAAGAGCGGGAAAAGGCCAAAGAACAGATGTTTTTGAAAAACTCTTGCGGAACCCCTATATGCTTTGGGTACTTAAAGTTCAGACACAGAGAGAAGAGAGAGAGAGAGAGAGAGAGAGAGAGAGAGAGAGAGAGAAAGAGAGAGAAATAAAGAACAAACCATTAATGGCGGAACGAGGATATCAGGATATACAGACGATATAAATATTGTATGAGAAACTTTACAAGAGACCACAGAAGTTTTTAAATATCTGCAACCATCAGAGAATCCCACGACAACCTATCAAGAGGTAGACCCAGACAACGATGGTGGGACAACCTAGAAGAAGATGAATGCGCTCTTGGAACCGACAATTGGCAAGAAAAGATCAAGAACAGAGAGGAATGGAGCAATGAGCATCAATCTGGTCAGAATAGATACAAGGTGATGCTTTATACCAAATGAAAAAAGAACTAACACTAAATTTAAAACATATTTCTTCTTCTTCTTCTTCTTCTTCTTGTCCACCTTCTTCTTCTTCTCCTTTTACTCCTTCTCCTTTTACTCCTTCTCCTTCTAGCCTCAGATACAAAATTTGCTGCTGTTTCCTAGGGCATGGCGCCTCCATATCCTGCACTGTGATTGCTGAGGCCACACCCATTTCCAACTCTTCAATACGGTTTGCTGTTTTGTAGGATATGTTCCACATGAAATCATAACAACAGGAAAAATAAATGGCAAGAGAGGCAGAGGAAGGGCGAGAGAAAACATAAAGTGCAATCTCACGCCTGGCGTGGGAGAAGATCATCATGTGAGTCGAAGAAAACAAAAATATCAAAGGTCAAGACCCGGAAAGAAGTACTGATCACCCACGTCTACCAACAAGGCACCTGAAAGTGCTGCTGCTAACAATAAATGTTAATATTATTATTATTATTAGTTGTAGTAGTATAGCAGTAGCAGTAGTAGCAGCAGTAGTAGAAGTAGTAGTAGCAGTAGTAGTAGTAGTAGCAGCACAGTAGTAGTAGTAGCAGTAGAAGTATCAGTAGCAGTAGCAGTATGGCAGTAGCAGTAGTAGTAATACTAGTAGTAGTACTAGCAGTAGTAGTAGCAGCAGTAGTAGTAATAGTAGTAGTAGTAGCAGCAGCAGCAGCAGTAGTAGTAGTAGTAGCAGTAGTAGCAGTAGTAGTTGTAGCAGCAGTAGCAGTATTAGTACATTCAGTGCCCAGGAGACCTTGGGGCCGCTGGTTAAGGCCAACAATAGACCAGATATTCATGGTGAGGCAGAAAGCCGAGAAAATTTGGGAAGAGGGAAAAAGAAATCCATAACATATTCATTGACTTTTTAAAAAAGGCATACGATAGCATCTATAGAAACAGGCTCTGGAATGTGATGAAGGAGTTTGGGATATCCAAGAAATTCATTGACATAAGTAAACTAGCAATGAGGAAACAGAAAATTTGATGTTATTTAAAGAAGGAAATCAAAATCATTCCAAATAAGAACAAGCCTGAAGTAAGGCGATGCCTCGTCACCGGTGCTGTTCAGTCTGGTCCTAGAAAGAATTATAAGAACAAAAAAGAACAAGATGGCATGGCCTCCCTCATAAGACAGTTAATGTCATCAAAGGGTTTTCAGTGCAAAAAATGGATGTGCACTATCACCAACATTATTTATTTTAGCAGTAGACTAGTTAATGAAGGCGGCAACAGCAGATAAACGCAGAGGATTACAATGGACACTCGACACAGTGCTGGAGGACCTTGACTTTGCCGACGACATTTTTCTACTATCAAGCATCCCACGACAACCTATCAAGTGGAACACAACAGGCCGAAGAAAAAGTGGCAGACCACGAGAAACTCTAAAGAGGACATTATTAAGAGAGGCCAAATTAATAGGCATAAAGTCCCTTGATGATGAAAAGCTCGCTGAAAACAGGAAAAATTGGCGAAGTACCTTGTGAGCCCTGTGTGACGTTTAATGGCACGGGAATAGATAAAAATATAAGATATAAGATAAGAAGAACCAGCACAGAAAGTGGGGTAAAGATAAATTATGAGGACACTGAATATATGAAAATATCAAGACCAAAAAATGACAAACAAGAATATCAGATCCACATAAAAGGTCATTCATTCATTTGCATGTCCCTTGAGGAACTTTGCTTTCATAAAAAGGTATAAGGATTAGAAGAGCAAATTCGTATAAACATTTGTGAGCATTATTCAGTAGCTCCAATGTTGTGAGAGATAAACTTAGAGTTAGGATACATGCAGGAAACAACTCTTATTTTGTCCTTAGACACTTATAGCAACCAAAAGTCTTGTCCCACAGCACCAGACTAAATACATACAAGACAGATTAGACCAGTTGTCTTGTATGGATCAGAAACATGGAGCACTACAAAACAAGATGAAACAAAGCTACAGATCTTTGTAACCAGAATCTTGAGAAGAATTCTCTGACCAATTAGAGATCCAATATCACAAGAGTGGAAAATAGAAATAACAAAGAAATACACACGCTGTTCCACTCTCCACTTATAACTACCATTACCTTCTTCTTCTTCTTCGTTTGCTTCTACCACCAAGACCGCCCCGCGATCTTACTGAATTTAGTCCTGCGGTCCTCGATAGGTCCCTTTCGGGGTCCTCGTGTGGTCCCCAAGAGGACCACACGAGATCCCCGAAAGGACCACAAGAGGTTCTGAGTATCGCGGGGCTTGAGCCTGTATTCTTGGTGGGTCTCAGAAGCGGGATTGCGTGACACCGTGGTTTTCGTTGTACAATTTTAATCTAGAGTTGGACTTTCTCACCGGAAAACTTCGACGTGTTTTGGATATCAGTATATCCCTGCCGGGTGAGAGATGGTTGCCCATCCAGCCCAGCGTTGGAATTTCTCACTGGAAAACCTCCGCGTGATTAGGATATGCATTCATCCCCGTCGGTTGAGAGGTGGTTGCCTATCTAGACTGCACTGGTGCAGTGTCTCCGACTTCAGCATTTTGTGGTCGTGGCCGCTAGCCTTCTTAGTTGTGACCAGGACGGAGTTTTTGTCCAGGAGGACGAATCCTCGCCATTATTAAGTTTCACCCCTGGGTTGAGTTAGTTTAAGCGTATTATCTCAATATGGGCATGTTTATGACGTGACCGACCTCTAGAGCCATGACATGAATAGTCATCTGGTTTAAGTTGGTTTAGGCATATTTCACCGGTATAGGCGTATATCGGATGTGGCCGGCCTCTAGAGCAGAGGTGCTGTGGTAGGAGTAGCTCTCACCCAGAGACTACTGGACATACCGATTGAGCTTCACTTTATCCTTTCCATCACCTTTTCACAGCGGCGTCGCTCAGTAACCCTAACCGCATTTTCTTCATTAGCCGAGATGAGTTTCACTCCAAGCGAGGCAGTCGAAGAATCTCGCCAGCAGTGTCTTAGTTTAACCCCTGGGTTAAGCCGATTTAGGCACTTTTCCCCAGTATGGGTGTATATAGGACGTGACCGGCTTCTAGAGCAGAGGTGCTGTGATTTGAATAGTCCTGACCTCGATACTGTTGGTTACTTCACTCAATCCTTTCTTTCACCTTTTCCATGATGGCGCTGCGCGGCAACCCTAGTCGAATTTTTCTTCATTGGCAGGGAGGAATTTTACCCCACGCACGGCAGTTGAAGAATCTCGCTAGCAGCGGGTTTTAAATCAAAGTTTTCCTTCTCCTAGAGGAGCTACCAAACATGACTTTTATCTACCCGAAGAGTCTGGCTTTCAGGTGCCAAATATTCGCCTTCGCCCCTTCTCCCGTCAGTTTGAACAGTTCAGCCACGAGAATGCCAGGAGCTGGACGTGGACTGTCAGAGGCTATTTGAGACGCACATCTTGGAGACATTTAATTGGGGTGAAGAGCGTATCCCCACCCCACCTCCGGCTATAACAGTCCTCAGAACCACTACCATTATGAAAACCAACAGGCTGAAATGGCTCAGACACTTGGAAAGGAAGGAAGAGAATAGACAGACAAACTGGCTTAGACAGAAGTGTTTAACTGAGACAGACCGAGACAACGGTGGCGTGACAACCTGGAAGAAGACCTACGAGCACTGGGAGTGGACATTTACCAGGAGAAGAGAGGAATGGAGACAAATCCTGTCTGCAGCAATCGGCCACACTGGCAGGAATGCTGAATGATGCTAACTGTTTTGTTTTCAATGCCGAAGCAATGATAACGAAAAAAAAAATTCCCCCTCCAATTAATCATGGCATGGCCAGCAAATCTCCAACCTCAGGATTTGAAAACCATTTTTTCAGATAATTCGGACGGGAAATTATGAATATAGAAATCAGAAAAAAAAAAGATTGGAAAATGGGGAAACAGGGAAATTTAGCGAGAGAGGAAAAAAGAATTTAAAAAAAATATCACAAGCATAACAAAAAACCGTCTTCGAATGGACCTCGTTAACATCTCCTTCTATATTGGCTATAGCTAGTTAACATCTCCTTCTATATTGGCTATAGCTATTTAACATCTCCTTCTGTATTGGCTATAGCTAGTTAACATCTCCTTCTATATTGGCAATACCTAGCTAATATCTCCTTCTATATTGGCTATAGCTAGTTAACATCTCCTTCTATATTGGCTATAACTAGTGAACATCTCCTTCTATGTTGGCTATACCTAGTTAACATCTCTTTCTGTGTTGGCTATAGCATGTTTCCAATATTCCGATCAATATAGAGGAAATGTTATTTGTATATGAGTCACGGCTGCAGCAGTGTAATGCTTGGTGCATTCGATACCCTACCAAGAGGGTCTGGGTTCGATTGCCCCATGGGGTGAAATTTTTCTCTTCTCAGACCACACAGCACTGGGGTAGACCAGGGCCGTCTTAATATCAATGCAGGCCCCGGGCAAAGCAATGTACTGGGACCCACAACAACTTATTCATAGGAAAGATAGACTGACAATATTTCAATCGTGGGGCCCCTGGGTAAATGCCTAATGTGTCCATGGGTTAAGGCGTTACTGGGTTAGATCCACAATCAAGAAATGGGTACTGGGTGGCCTACCTGTCTCACAATCTTGTGTCTTAGAATTACGAAGGCTCTTCACATCCTAACGAAAAGAAAAGTGTCTTGGGGTAGATATTTTTTTTCCTTTAATATGAACCACGGCTAGTGTCTTTTCCCTGTTCAGGTCTGTCACGCTGTTGTTTTTGTGGCGATTTGCTATCTCTTCTATGTATGTCTGTCACCCTATTGTTTTTGTGCCGCCTTCGCTATCTCTTCTGCGTAGGTCTGTCACGCTATTGTTTTTTGTGCCGCGCTTGCTGTGTCTTCTATGTAGGTCTGTCACGCTATTGTTTTTTGTGCCGCGCTTGCTGTGTCTTCTATGTAGGTCTGTCACGCTATTGTTTTTTGTGCCGCGCTTGCTGTGTCTTCTATGTAGGTCTGTCACGCTATTGTTTTTTGTGCCGCGCTTGCTGTGTCTTCTATGTAGGTCTGTCACGCTGTTGTTTTTGTGCCGCGTTTGCTATCTCTTCTGTGTAGGTCTGTCACGCTGTTGTTTTTGTGCCGCGTTTGCTATCTCATCTATTTAGGTCTGTCACGCTTTTGTTTTGTTTTTTTTTTTGCCGCGTTTGCTATCTCATCTATTTAGGTCTGTCACGCTGTTGTATGACGTTCTACGTTGTTACATGTCTACTCTGTTCATGAGCAATTTTACCGCGTTCATTTTCGTTCTTTCTTTCAGATCTGCTAAATTACTGTTGTTCAGCCACTCCCACGTGAAACTCCACACGGAACTGCCACATTATTTTCAGATCCACGCTAACGTCTGTGTCCGCCCCGTCACATTATTAACGAGTTACTGCTCCAACATATTGAGCACGTTTAAGCACAATATTCTTTGTCTCTATGTACGTTTTATTATGTTATAGCGGCCATTTGTGTACGTACATTCATCTTCTGTCTCTCTGGAAATGCGAGCCGGTTATCTTTGCAGCTGATGCTATGGAGATGCGGGCACAGTATCGTGTCGGATTGAAAGTGGGGTTACGGTGGCTATTTTTGTTTTCAATCCCTGAATGGGCGCTCAAAAGCAGGGGGTGGGGGGGAGTGTGCAATACTTCTTTAGCAGAGACTCCACCACCATGAAAACTATGGCGAACCCTGCCCCGGTAGCCAAGCTAGGCCTGTTACTGAGAGTACCAATGGAGAGGTAGAAAAAGGTCTTGATAAGCTGTGGTTCGCCAACATTGAGATTAGGAAGTCAGCCACGGGTCACCTACACTGAGGCTAGGAAGTCAGCTACGGGTCACCTACACTGAGGCTAGGAAGTCAGCTACGGGTCACCTACACTGAGGCTAGGAAGTCAGCCACGGGTCACCTACACTGAGGCTAGGAAGTCAGCCACGGGTCACCTACACTGAGGCTAGGAAGTCAGCTACGGGTCACCTACACTGAGGCTAGGAAGTCAGCTACGGGTCACCTACACTGAGGCTAGGAAGTCAGCTACGGGTCGCCGATTGCCAAAAGGGACAGGGATATAAATATACAATCCTGTGCCGACTTACGGCCCTAATTGGACCGGCTTATCCGGCCGTAAGTCCGTCGTTATAGGGGGAGATCAGACATTAAGTACAGTTCACTACTACAAGATGAACAGAAGGCAAACGAGCACAGTAATAGCTGGAAAATTAATAACAAAATATGAATCACAAACATTACGTAAAAGGATAATACTGTAATAAGTTTTCAATAACATACAGAAATATACAACCACGCACATACACCCCCGTGCATATATTTTATACTCATCAAAAGACGGTGCAGTCTCCTGTTCATGTGTTTTCTCCTCTTCTGCTGTAATGAATTTATAATGTACGTGACACAGCAAATGTTGGTAAATTAACGGCAAAATGATTCGTAAAACTCGTTAAAACAGTCCGGGCCGCAAGTGCGAACGTCCGTTACTCGGTCGGCCCTAAATCGGAGTATTACTTTTATATAAAACTAACGCCCATGTTGTTTAACACACTAGTCTCATGACGAACCTAGAAAGCACTAAATATGCAGGAAACTCTCTACTGTAGAGAGCGGAACAACAACACAACTCCTTCAGATCATCAGAGGAAGTACCCCTCCCCTCTTAAAACAAATGTTTCGGCCCTTTTAAACTCCTGACACAGGTCTTGTGAGATTATAAATGATTAAATTATGATTACAGACCAAAATAGTATTTAAATATTTTTTTTTAAAAAGCGGATAGCAGACATCGCTTGATAGCCTTAAAAATAAAAGGTGGTGCCTTTGCCTCTTGCAGATATTCGCCTGTTTTTAAATATAGATTTACATTTCCACATTGTTTATTCCTCGTAGTCTGGCTGAATGTATCAGACAAGCCCGCTGTTTACCGTCTTTACTGTAATAATCAGTTAACAGTGCTAAATTACAGACAAGAACATGCCAGAATCCAGTGGATGTTGCCGCTGTTATTGCTCTGCTGGATGTTATTGTTTAACTTTATAGCCCATTCGAGAGCTTGTAGGCGTACACACTAACTTCTAAACCACCCAAGTCACGTGTCACGACATCAAAATAACAACAACAATAGTAATAATAATAATGTACCATATAATTTTTCTCCTCCTCCTTCTTTTCAGTTTTGTATGCTCAGCTTTATAAACAGTGAGTGGGTTGCCTCTATGAATCCTGCTGTCAGCAGGAGGTCTTCGTAGGAACCCCATGGAGTTTCTCCTCCATACTTCTCTCCCGGAGCCATGACTGGGCTCAGAGTTCTCTGTATGTAGTGCAGGTCCGTGGTATGTGTTCAGGGGTCTGGGGACCGTTTTGGTACATGAATTGGACTGTTTGCACAGCCTTTATCTCGTGGAGATGAGTGTTGAGCCTACAGTGCTCGGTTGTGTCACCTGAAGATTGTGGTTTGTTGTTTGTTCGTTTAGTCTTAGAACATGGTCCTGTTGGTTATCTGCTGTTTGCCCTCTCTCTCCATCTTTTAGTTGTTTTTTTACTATTGTTTTCACTTTTGGGGGGGGGGGTGGGGGTGGGTAAGACGCCTGTCCGATGAGGCAATCGGCGACCCATTAGCTAATATGCCAGCGTCAAGGTTAGTGAACCACAGCTGACCAAGATCCTGCCCAACCTCTCCGTGGTACCCCCAGTAACAGGCATAGCCTGGCTAACGGGGCAAGGATCACCAAAGTCCCCATGGTGGTGGAGTCTGCTAAAGAAGCATTGTACACCCCCTGTTTTTTAGATGTACTCCGGGACTGAAAAAAAAGCCGCCATAACCCGCTCCCACGCCGACCCGATGCTGTGCCTCAACATCTCTACAGCATCGGCTGCAAAGAACAACAGCTCGCAGTTACAAGGAGTTCGTACAAGTACGAGTACTTTCTTTTGAGATATTTTGTGTTTGATTTGTTCTTTCTTTGTACCTTCCTTTGCTAGTCTATCGGCTGCTTCGTTTCCAGCAATGCCACAGAGGTCAGGGATCCAACTGTAAGGCCATACTGTATGTCGCGGAGAGCTGATTTAGTTTCTCCAATACATCCCTTACCGGGTAATCCAGACATCTGTATAATCATACTTCGGTTATGAGGTTCCATGACTGACAGGTGCACAGGTCTGTATTGCTCTGACAGTACTGTAGCTTGTGAGCTTGTTGATAAACCCCAAGCAAGTTACCCCATACAGGTTAGCTATGAGTGCTGGGTGTATACCAGTATTATAAGATTAGTTGGTGATTTTCAATCAAGACATTCTGCAGGAGAATATCCAGTAGCATACATTCTTCGAGTAGGGGTGTAGGGGGACTGTGCAGTTCTTTGAAAATGTGATATTTTTCATTGTGCTCCAAACTATTCCTTGCCAACTTATAGGTGCGTCTTATACACCAATGCAAATTATACACTAATGCGTCTTATGCAATAATGCGTCTTATACACCAGTGCGTCTTATATATCAATGTGTCTTATGGATCAACGTGTCGTATACACCATTGCGTCCTATATGACGAAATACGATAGAAAATACAGACGACATAAACAGCTGGAGCATGATACACAGTCTGGCTGAAAAAGTAAAAAGAGCATTTGAATGAATCGTAACTAGAAAGAAGACAAAGAAATCACAGGTAGGAAGAAAAGTCAGAGAAATCATAGATGGGAAGAATAGCCAAAGGAATAACAGATAGGAAGAAGAGTAGGAGAAATCACAGACAGGAAAAATAGTCAAAGAAATCACAGGTAGAAAGAAGAGTCCGAAAAATCATGTATAGGAAGAATAATCAAAGAAATCACAGGTAAGAAGAAGAGTCGCAGAAATCACAGGTAGGAAGAAGAGTCAAAGAAATCACAGGTAGAAAGAATAGTCAAATAAATCACAGATAGAAAGAACAGTCAAAGAAATCACGGGTACGAAGAATAGTCACAGAAATCACAGGTAGGAAAAATAATCAAGGAAATCACAGGTAGGACGAATGGTCAAAGAAATCACAGGTAGGAAGAATAGTCACAAAATCATAGGTAGAAAGAAGAGTCAAAGAAATCACAGGAAGAAATACGAGTCAGTGAAACCACAGAAAGGAAGAAAGCCAAAGAAATCACAGATAGGAAGACGAGTAAAAAAAAAATCACGGGAAGGAAAAACGAATAAAATAAATCACAGATAAGAAAACGAATAAAAGACATCACAAACAGGAAGACTAGGCAAAGAAATCACAAGTAGGAAGACCAGACATAAAAATCACAAGTATGAAGACCAGACATAAAAATCACAAGTATGAAGACCCGACAAAGAAATCACAAGTAGGAAGACCAGACAAAAAATCACAAGTAGGAAGAAGAATCAAATGAATCAAAAGCAAAAGGTACAGCAGTGTCACAGCCTTGGACATAAATATCTGCGTGAACTTTGACCTAGTGGGAAGATGTAACTAAATCCACCTGGTCAAGCTTCCAGAATAAAAAAAAAGTAGTTTCCACAAGCGAATGTCGTAAAATCTGGGAGTGGGGACAAGAGTGGGAAACAGAGGGGAAAGAACGGGAATTTGGGAGGGGAGCGGGAGAGAGAGAGAAAGAGAGAGAGAGGGAAAGAGAGAGAGAGAAAGAGAGAAAGAAGGAGGAGAGAGAGAAAGAGAGAGAGAAAGAGAGAGAGAGGGAAAGAGAGAGAGAGAGAAGATAAGGAGAGAGAGAAAGAGAGAGAGAAAAGAGATAGAGAGAGAGAAAGAGAGAGAGAAAGAGAGAGAGAAAGATATAGAGAGAGAAAGAGAGAAGGAGAGAGAGAAAGAGAGAGAGAAAAAGAGAGAGAGATAGAGAGAGATGAAGAGGGAGGAGGGGGAGAGTAGAAGAAAGAAGGAGAGAGAGAGAAGAAGGAAAGAGAGAGAAAGAGAGAGAAAGATATAGAGAAAGAGAGAGAAAAGAGAGAAGAGAGAGAGAAAGCGAAGGAGAGAGAGAAGGAGATAGAAGAGAGAGAAAGAAGAGAGAGAAGGAGAGAGAGATAAGAGAGAAAAGAGAGATAGAGAGAGAGAGAAGGAGAGAGAGAAGAGGAAAGAAGGAGAGAGAGAGAAGGAAAGAGAAGAACGAGAGAGAGAGGAGAGAGAAAGAGAGAGATAAAAAGAGAGAGATAGAGAGAGATAGAGAGAGCGAAGGAGAGAGAAAAGAGAGAAAGAAGGAGAGAGAAAGAGAGAGAGAAGGAAAGAGAGGAGAAAGAGAGAGAAAAGAGAAAGAGAGAGAAAGATATGAAGAGAAAGAGAGAAGAGAGAGAGAAAGAGAGAGAGAAAAAGAGAGAGAGAGAGAAAGAGAGAAAGAAGGAGAGAGAGAGAGAAGAAGAGAGAGAAAGAGAGAGAGAAAGAGAGAGAAAGAGAGAGAGAAAGAGAGAGAAGGAGAGAGGAAAGAGAGAGAGAGAAAGAGAGAGAGAAGAAGATAGAGAAGGAGAGCGAGAGAGAGAAGAAGGATAGAGAGAAGAGAGAGAGAAAAGAGAGAGATAGAGAGAAGATAGAGAGAGAGAAAAGAGAAGAGAGAGAGAAGAAAGAAGAAGAGAGAGAGAGAGAGAGAAAGAGAGAAAGAGAGAGAGAAAGAGAGAGAGAAAGAGAGAGATAAAAAGAGAGAGATAGAGAGAGATAGAGAGAGAGAAGGAGAGAGAGAAAGAGAGAAAGAAGGAGAGAGAGAAAGAGAGAGAGAAGGAAAGAGAGAAAGAGAGAGAGAAGGAGAGAGAAAGAGAGAGAAAGAGAGAGAGAAAGAGAGAGAAAGAGAGAGAGAGAACGAGAAAGAGAGAGAGAGAGCACGAAACTAGTCGTGCAGTTTGTTTTGAGGCTGAGCAACAGAAAAGTCCTGACATGCGTAGGCCATTTGTTTTGAGGCTCGGCAACAGAAAAGTCTTGACATGCGTGACCAGGCCGGTTGTTTTCGAGGCTGACCAAAAAAAAAAACAAAACTCTCGAAACTTCCTAAAGTGAAACTGCTTTGGGGCCAACATCAAACAAATCATGACATCCATGTAGACAAGTTATAGCGGCCCTGAACAAACCAAAAGCAGGCCCTTAGAAGGCCATACCCGGCGAGTAGCGTCTCAGATAGACCGAGCAGGTCAGTGAGAACATCGGACTTCACTCCAGACATTCTTACCTCTCCTCCTCTCCCAGATCTGATCAGTTTCCTGGGAGCATGTAATCCCTCCCTAAACACAACTCACTACCAAAATAGCACTAAGATGGACACCACAGGGGAACAGAAGTAAGGGTAGACCAAAAGAGACATGGAGAAGAACAACAGAGAGGATTTTGAGCAATAGAGGGCTCGCCTGGGCAAGAGCAGAAAAAAAAAAGTCAAAGGACAGGCATTTGTGGAAAACCCTTGCGGAAGCCCCATGTGCCCTGGGCACTTAAGGTTCAGAGAGAGAGAGAGAGAGAGAGAGAGAGAAGAGAGGTGTAATCCCTCACTACAGGGAACGCCTAAGTATGAAAGAAAAAAATCCCCATGAAACTGTGATTCTAAACTTCTGAAATTATACTACGAACAAAACCCATGTTGGGATGTTGGTAAATATCCCATGTTTTGTATTTCAGGAGCCGCTGAAGTTAAAAGTTAAAGTTCTGAGAGACGAGGATTCCCCCCCCCCCCCCACCCCACCCTTTCTTTCCACTTACTGTAAATACACGAAGAATTGACCACATCAAAAAGTAGGAAGAATAACAAGATTTTTTAAGTTGAGAGAAAATAAATAAATAAAATAAAAGATAATTAGAAAAAAAAATTACCAAATGGAATAATAAAATAAATAAGCCGAAAAATAAATTTAAAAAAAAAAATAAATAAACACAAAGTGAGAAGAATAAATAGGATAATCATAAAGTAAGAATAAGCCACAATAATAAAAATATTTGTAAAAATAAATGCACGAACAAAAAAAAGAATAAATGAAATAAAAAAATCAGAAGAATAAATTAAATATTTAAAAAATAAGAAGAATAAATGGAAAATAAAAAAAAAATAAGAAGAAACAAATTGGATAATAAAAAACTAAGAAGAATGAATGGAATAATAAAAAAATAAGAAGAAACAAACAAAGAAATTTTTTTAAACGAATGAATAAAAAATAATTCATATAAACTAATAATAACAAGAGGATGAAGCTAAAAATGTAAAGAAGACATGACAGTTTCAAAAAAAAAAAAAAAAACGCGAAAACGAAACGGCCAATTCAGCAAGTCGGAAGAAGGAATGGTTGAATCAAAAAGTAGGACGAAGAAACAGATGAGTCCAAAAAAAAAAAAAAAAGTAGGAAGAAAGAAAGAAACGGAATTAGGATGAAGAATCGCACACACACAGTAACAAATATATACCCCCATCTCAGCAGACGAACCCCGTGCAAGAGTTACCTGCCGCGTGTTAAATCTATCTAGCACATGTCATGAACAGCACATGTGTTATTTCTCATTTTATTCGCGAGAAAACGACAACTTCTGCGGGATCGTGACACGCTAATGCCGCTTACGATGGGGGGAAATAGCTTTTTTATGGAATGAACGTACCTGCCGCTCTCCAGAACCGCCTCGAGAGTTTCCACGTGTCGTTTAAGACAGCCTTGTTATGCTGCGCATACCTGGGTGAGTCTTATTAGGCCAGGTTTGGGACCGGTCGTGATAAATCTGGCAGATATCGAGGCTCGGTGAACCTGATCGACTGTTTTAAAATGTCCAGGTCTCTAACAACCTAAAAACTTTAAACTAATTCTCTCTCCTCTACTCTTTCTTCACACTCTCTCTTTCTCTCTCTATTTCTCCTTCTGTCCCTCTTTCTCCTTCTCTCTCTACACACTCTTTCTCTCCACACACACACTCTCTCTTTCTTTCTCTTTTTCTCTTTTTTTCTGTCTTAATGGTCCAAGACTCAGTCAAAAGAATAACCCAAGAATTGCTTTTTTTCCTTAATCACTGAGCCTCAGTCAGACCAACATTCCCTGAGCCACAGTCAGATCAACAATCCCTGAGCCACAGTCAGATCAACAATCCTTGAGCCTCAGTCAGACCAACAATCTCTGAGCCACAATCAGACCAACAATCCTTGAGCCTCAGTCAGACCAACAATCCCTGAGCCACAGTCAGACCAGCAATCCTTGAGCCTCAGTCAGACCAACAATCCCTGAGCCACAAGCAGACCAACAATCCCTGAGCCTCAGTCAGACCAACAATCCCTGAGCCACAGTCAGACCAACAATCCCTGAGCCTCAGTCAGGCCAACAACCCAAGAACTATTTTCTTTTCTAAATTTCTGAGATTCAGTCAACCCAGCAAAACAAAGAAATGGTTTTTTTCTGGTATTTTAATCCTTGAGCCTCAGTCAAGGTAACAATCCCTGGGCCTCAGTCAAGCTAACAATCCCTGAGCCTCAGTCAAGCTAAGAATCCAATAACTATTTTTTATAACAAAATTCCACGTGATTAAAAAAAAAAACCCCCATCACTCATTCCAACGGCAATAACAGTTTTAAATACATAGATTTCAACGAATATTTTTTAAGTAATTTGTTTGGTTTTTTTTTTTTTTTTGGGGGGGGGGGGGCTAACCAACATCAGTTTTAAAAGAAAAAAAAAGACAATAAGTTCAATACAATCCAGCAACTCTTTCTTTCAAACTGCCAGGCCTCATTCAAATCATCAACTGTTTTTTTTTAAATCTGATAATCAGTAAAACTTTGCTTCAACCAGTCCAAGAAAATGTTTTTAAATGCTTTTTTTTTTTCGGGTAGTCGATCATAACAACTGTTTTTACATGCCAGAGGTCATGACCTATAGGTAATTACGTGCTTTTAATATTTAAATTTCAGGCAGATCTTAAAAAAAAAATGTTTTTCTTTACCATAATCTGAGCTTACACGGCAGATATCTCACCCTAACTTGACTGTTTAACTTTCAGTCCAAAACAACACTGACAAGGTTTATAGCACGCCTAGTCAAGCAATGCTCAGACCGGCACTTGGACAAAGTCTAAACAAAATAAAAGTAGCCATATTTCTAACCTATGGAAATCAAATAAACTAAGCATAAATATGAAAATCAGGATATTTAAGAGTAATGTTCTAAGTGTACTACTCTATGGAAGTGAATGCTGGAAAATCACCAAAACCATAGAAAACAAGTTGAATTCTTTCCAGACTAAATGTTTACGTAGAATTAAAAAAATATTTTGGCCAAACACCATAAGAAATAACATCTTATGGCAGAAATGCAGATGAAACCACTGACAACAATTATTGGGAAAGACGCTGGCGATGGTTGGGACATGTGCCCTGGGCACTTAAGGTTCAGAGAGAGAGAGATATTTCTAACCTAAGCCATATTTTGAAATAACTTCCTTCTAGTTTCTTTCTGCCAAACTTTCTAAATAAAATTTATTATTACAAATTATTTCTCTGCATGGAAATTAATTCGGACGTGAAAGGCCTCACAACTGTTTCTCTCTCTCTCTCTCTCTCTCTCTCTCTCTCTCTCTCTCTCTCTCTCTCTCTCTCTCTCTCTCTCCAATATTTTAAGAAATGCCCCATGTTTCTGTAGAGCTGAACAATTACTTCTTGAAAACAAACAAACAAACAAACTCACGCCACTTCTACGGCAAACCAAAAGGCTGCACTTTTAATTGGATCTGTCTTGAAGCTTAGACTGGACTGGATCAGAATTAACCCAAGGTAACCTTCATTCTGGGTCTGGAAACTCTTTCCAACGAACTGTCGGGCGGAAAGTCAACCCGTCCAACCACGGCAAAAATTTCAAGCCCTGAATGTGAGCAGTCCGAAGTATAATCTAACTCACTGAGACAGAAAACACTCGCCAACTCTGGATTTTCAATCACCAATTTGAGTTATGGCGGAGCATCACAAAATGGCTTCAGCAAGCCCCGTCTGCTGTTAAAGCAGAATTTAATGACGTCATTAGCTACATTTGGAGGCCAGGTTCAGAGTGTATCCCCTGGGTTTGTTGATCTTCACGAATCATTACTACAAGAATAACTCCCCTCTGCACGATCTCTATCCAGCCGTGTTCCAAGCTACACTATCTCCCTTGAAACCAGGATACTGTATCGATGATATTCTTATGCCCAACAATGTTAAAAATAACTCCAACTCCAAAACCTTTCGTACTTTAGGTAATAAAACTGGTACACTGTATTAATCGCTGCTTCCATCATCACATTGTGCTCGTCCCCTGACTTTTGTGGAATATTAACATTTCCTATCTCAGATTTTTAAAATTTATCTACTATCTCACTGTTGGGATTCTGAGTAGCAAAGTGGTTAGTGCACTAATCTCTCATGACGAAGGTCAGGGGGTTCGAATCCAGTCGGAGACGTTCCAGTCATTCAGTTGTAGAAATGGGTACCCGATGTCCTCTGGAGTTGGGGAATGGAAAGGCGGCCTGGTGTGATGATGACTACATCATCATCCTCTAGAGTGCTGACAGGTCAAGGAAAATATGGGCGCTAACACCATATCTTTATGTGCTTCTAAGGCATGACATGGTTATCTTATCTCATTTATCTCATTGTTACATTTACGTCAGTGAAGAGCTGCCAGGTGTGGCAAACACGATAAGGCCTGGACTGGATATTACCTTCTCGTGGTTGTCTGTCAAACACATCTTGGCCAACCAAAGAGGAGTTGATTGACCAGTCAGCGTCGTGGTGGAGCCTATTGAAATGCCTGCCATTGCGGTCATTCGGAGAGCCAGAACTCAATTTTTTGTGCTAAAAACTCGTCATGGTCTCGGCTACCACCAGCAACTCTCTCCAAGAACATTCATCATCATCATCATCATCATCATCATCATCGTCATCATCATCATCATCATCGTCGTCGTCGTCATCATCATCATTGATAACTGTGCAGAGAACATTAACAACAATGACAAGTTTATGTACTTTGTCAGAATCGTCTGTCATCAAAAAGTCTAAAGTCATTACAAGTTCCTCGTCACTCAAAACTCTAAATTTTCTGTCACCACAAAGTCTGAAGTCATAACAAGTTCCTCGTCACTCAAAACTCTAAATCTAATGTCACCAAAATGTCTGAAGTCATAACAAGTTCCTCGTCACTCAAAACTCTAAAGTGTTAGACGTGTTTTGGACGAGTCCAGAAATGTTCCAGTCTATTCTTTCGGCAAAGACAAAAAGGACTACCTGCAGATCCCTTCTTCTTTTTTTTTTTATATATATCTCTGATGGGCATAACAATTGGAGGTTACGAAATACCAGAGATTAGATATGCTGATGACACAGTATTACTGTCCACAACACAAAAAGAAATGGAAAAACTACTTATGTCAGTCCGTAAGAACAGCGAAGAGCAGAACCTCTATCTTAATGCAAAGAAAACTAAATTGATGACAACTGACAAAACAAAAAAAAGGCAGCTGAAATATGTATCATTGAGGAAAAATTGGAAGAAGTGGAGAGATTTGAATAGCTTTGGATCACTACTAACTAATAATGGAGATGCAATAAGGGAAATTAAAACGAGGACATCTATCGCTCTTCAGAAAGTAAAACAACTAAAGAATCTGTGGAGAGGAACAGACAGAACTACAAAAATAAGATTTTTAAGGGCATGCATCTTTCCCATCGCAACATATGCCTGTGAGACCTGGACGCTTAACAAAGCAGCTGAGAAGCACATAAATGCCTTTGAATGTAAATGCTACAGAAGAGTTCTTCAAATATCATGGACACAAAAAAGAACAAATATATCCATACTACAAGAACTTAATACTGAAGAAGGCTGGCTAGCAAAGAGGATTAAAGAGAGAAAACTTAAATATTTTGGATACATTAGACGTCATGATAATCTTGAGAAGACCGTACTGGAAGGGTACATAATGGGAAAAAAGAAAGAGAGGAAGACCAAGGCGAAGATGGCTGCAAGACATCATTGATGATCTGCAAATGGATGCATCAGCAGCAGGCCATCTTGCTCACAACCGAAAGGCCTACAGGAGTGCTGTTAGGGAGGCAAAGTTCCGCAAGGGACATGCAAATGAATGACGGATCAGAAGATCTATGACTGTCACACTATCAGATTGTGCATACAAACGTCATCAAATGTGAATTATGTATAATTGGTATGTCATCAAATGTGAATTATGCATGACTGGTACGTCATCAAATCTGAATTATGTAGGAGTGGTATGTCATCAAATGCGAATTATGTATGACTGGTGTGTCATCAAATGTGAATTATGTATGATTATTATGTCATTAAATGTGAATTATGAGTATATATGATTGTTATGTCAGGATTTTGCCTTGTCAACATAGTGGACTTAACTAAAATCACATCTGAGTTTGTGAGACTCCCATATTTTTCTCATCTCTGTCAACCAGTCTCTCTCTAATTTCTATCTTTCGCTTTCTTTCTCTCTGTCTCTCTCTCTCCCCCTGTCTTTCTCTCTCTCTCTCTGTCTTTCAGTCTCTCTCTGTTTTTGTCTCCCTCTCTGTCTTTCAGTCTCTCTCTCTCTCTGTCTGTCTGTCTATCTCTCTGTCTGCCTTTCTCTCCGTCTGTCTGTCTCGTTTGTTAACTCTCATATATGTTCCTATATCCTCCCATATAATGGCACTTACTGCATATCACGAGCACAGAACATACTGCAGAGACTACAGCCTTCTACTGCTCACTATCAGACACACAAAAAACCAACCTTTTACTCATTTCATAGAAACGGATAGTAAATCTTGCTAGTGACAGATGTATTAAAAAATACTCAATAAAATGGGGAAAAAAAACAACCTCATTGTCAACAAAGCCGGAAGACAGCCATGCGTTGATGCGTTGACTTACGGCCGGCCGAGTTACGGCAAAGGTCCCATCGAAAAAAAAAAAAATCGAAAAATGCCCTAAAAATGGCAAAACTCCGACGGTATGGACCGCTGAGTTCGCACGCATTACACTAATCGATTGTGGCGGCCCTACTAAACCACCCAGTGCTACGCTGTAAGTTACAATGCGCTACTGTACTTCATATATATATATATGGGCGTGTATGCATATTTATGTGTGCCGTTGAAAAGTTACAACACGATTCTTTATTTAATATAACGTGATTCATATTTCGTGATTAATCTCCACACAGATACAGTGCAAACTATCCATTATGTCAGCGTGTTTTGAACTGATGGTAAACATTTCTATTCATCTTGTAGCATGTGGTGAACTGTACTTTTAGTGTCGGACCTTCCTCTATAACGACTGACTTACGGCCAAATGCCCAGTCCCAAATGCGACCGTTTAAGCGGCCCGTGACTGACAGTTAATAAAATTATGTCCCATAACGCTCCGTGTTATCGGTATCCAGTGTTTAAATCTAGCTCAAAACATGACCTGGTCCAGATCTTCTCCCAAAACCTGGACTGGTAAAAGAAGCACGGACGGTCCAAAGAGACATAGAGGCGTATAGAGAAATAGAGATGTAGACACATAGAGATATAGACACATAAAGACGGAGGCGTAGACACATAGAGACATACATACGTAGGCACATAGAAACATAGACACATAGACGTAGAGACGTAAAAAGACATAGAAACGTAGAGATGTAAAGACAGACAGAGAGACGTAGAGAGCTAAAGACATACAGACGTAGAGATATCTAGAGACAAAAAGACATAGAAGCAAAGGGGGGTAGAGACAAATGGACGTAGAGACATCTAGAGACAAAGAGACATAGAGACAAAGGGACGTAGATACATCTAGAGACAAAGAGACATAGAGACAAAGAGACATATTAGAGACATCTAGAGACAAAGAGACGTACAGCAGAGAAAATGTTGGAAAAGAAAGGACTTACATGTGAGATGGGCTGAAGATAGCGAAGAACTGATAAATGATAATTAAGAACTAGGAAGAAGACATTCGAATCCACACACTCACACACAGATACGCACATAAGCCTAGGAAGAAGACATTCGAATCCACACACTCACACACAAATACGCACATAATCCTAACCCTCTTTCTCCCTTACAATTACACAAAGAAAGTACACAATTCTCACACCCACACGCATTCACAAACCCACACGCCACACATTCTCCACACCAACATCCTCACACGCCAAACATTCACCATGTCCACAAATTCACACGCCAAAAATTCACTACACCCACAAACCAGCACGCCAAACATTCACCATGTTCACAAATTCACACATCAAACAAATTCGTCAAGTCCACAAACTCACACGCCAAATATTTTAAAACATTAACAGGGATTAAATACTTCCGTGACAAATTTTTTTTTATCCGCGCCTTATTTCCCTTGAGAAAATACTCTTCACAAAACTCTCTCGAGCTGAATCGAAGTTAAAACTGGCTGATGCCAACTGAGCATCGATATCCTACTGGCCATATTATCTTCCAACCAGTTTCGCTGGTTTCTTTTTACTATATTTTTTTTAAAAATAATATAAACCGGTTACAGTAACCGAGGAGCTCCAAAAGTTTCAGTTTTCCTCTGCTTTTTTTTTTTTTAAATCGGTAATTTACCGGTAATTGCCGGTTAAGGCGATCACTTCATTCATCCGGCAAGATTATTACTGAAATAATCCATTAATTATTTCTGCTGCATTAACTCGGAGCAGGAAACTCTATTCTTACTTTATGACAATCTTTCTCATTAACCCCCAGGTCGATGAGTTTCGTTTTTTTCTTTTTTTTTGTCTATAGAGGAGTTTCGTTTCAACGGTGTAGGGGATTCATTATAGGCTGTTTTAGTATCACAAGGAGATGTTTGTATGCATTCATGAGGACTTCATGAGGACTTTATCTTCAGTGATGGGAAACTGCCGTATGAAAGATATCACTGTTATAGAGCTTTGTGTTCAGAAAGAAAATCTGTGATTTGAGAACTGTCTGCCTACCTGCCTGACTGCCTGTCTGTCTGAATTTTCCCTCTGGCAGGTTACTGCTGTAATAATTTCCCCGATTTGAGAGATTGCCTGCACACAAGGAAATATGTCTAACCATCAGAGATCTTTCTCTAAGACTAAGAGACTAAAAAAAAAACAAAAACTGAAAGATATTGCATCAACAGAGAAACATTCCTCCAAAACTAGAAGCTTCAACAAAAAAAAAAAATCCCCAGGAAGATTCTCACTGTTTCATAACTTTCTCTCAGTAAACTGTTTCACTCCAAAACAACATTGGCAATGTTGAAAGATCTCGTACAGCCATGTCAGTCACTGCTCAGTCTCACAACTCGGGAGTGAAAGAGTTAACTACCAGAAATCTCACAGCTCTGGAGCGAAACTCGGGTACTGTAGTTAGATATCAGACCTTACTTCCTATATTGGAGAAAACTCGGTTACTGTAGTTAGATATCAGACCTTACTTCCTATACAGGAGAAAACTCGGTTACTGTAGTTAGATATCAGACCTTACTTCCTATATTGGAGAAAACTCGGTTACTGTAGTTAAATGTGAGACCTTACTTCCTATATTGGAGAAAACTCGGTTACTGTAGTTAGGATGTGAGACCTTGCTTCCTATATTGGAGAAAACTCGGTTACTGTAGTTAGATATTAGACCTTACTTCCTGTATTGGAGAAAACTCGGTTACTGTAGTTAGGATGTGAGACCTTGCTTCCTATATTGGAGAAAACTCGGTTACTGTGGTTAGATATCAGACCTTACTTCCTATATTGGAGAAAACTCGGTTACTGTAGTTAGATATTAGACCTTACTTCCTATATTGGAGAAAACTCGGTTACTGTAGTTATATTTTAGACCTTACTTCCTATATTGGAGAAAACTCGGTTACTGTAGTTAGATATTAGACCTTACTTCCTATATTGGAGAAAACTCGGTTACTGTTGTTAGATATGAGACCTTACTTCCTATATTGGAGAAAACTCGGTTACTGTAGTTAGATATTAGACCTTACTTCCTATATTGGAGAAAACTCGGTTACTGTAGTTAGATATTAGACCTTACTTCCTATATTGGAGAAAACTCGGTTACTGTAGTTAGATATTAGACCTTACTTCCTGTGTATAACAACGGGGAAACAAATCAGTTTTGTGTCTCTTTCACTGTCAACAAAAACATCACTATCAGCACCCGTGGACTCAAGAGAATGCCCCCCCCCTTATCTTGCATCACCCCTGGACACAAGAGAAACCTCCCCCCACCCACCCCCCACCCCCAATCCATTCTGCAGCATTCAGAACGAAATAAACCCTCCGTTTACTCCTTTATTCACAAGATTTATAACTCATGCTTTTTCATGAGATCTAAAAACATCCTTCTTTACTTATTTACAAGATCCAAACTGTAACCTAAAGTCTTTATTTACAATCTCTAAATTGTAACCCAACGTCTTTATTTACATTGTCTAAATTGTAACCCGTCTTTATTTATAATGTCTAAATTGCAACCTAACATCTTTATTTCATTCATTCATTCATTCATTTGCATGTCCCTTGCGGAACTTTGCCTTCCAAACAGCACTCCTGTAGGCCTCTCGGTTGTGAGCAAGATGGCCTGCTGCTGATGCGTCCATTTGCAAGATCGTCGACGATGTCTTGCAGCCATCTTCGTTTTGGTCTTCCTCTTTTTCTTTTTCCCATTATGTATCCTTCCAATACGGTCTTCTCTAAATTATCATGACGTTTAATGTGTCCAAAATATTTAAGATTTCTCTCTTTAATCCTCTTTACTAGCCCGCCTTCTTCAATATTAAGCTTTTGTAGTATAGATATATTTATTCTTTTTTGTGTCCATGATATTTGGAGAACTCCTCTGTAGCATTTACATTCAAAGGCATTTATGTGTTTCTCAGCTGTTTTGTTAAGTGTCCAGGTCTCACAGGCATGGGTTGCGGTGGGAAAGATGCATGCCCTTAAAAATCTTATTTTTGTAGTTCTGCAGACAGAACTACATCTTTATTTACAATATCTAAATTGTAACCTAACGTCTTTATTTACAAAATCTAAATTGTAACCTAACATTTTTATTTACACTATCTAAATTATAACCCAGCGTATTTACTTAGAACATCTAAATTATAACATGTCTTGATGTAAAAGACCTCACAGCCGTATATCTTCATCTACGACATCTAAACTTAACGCATGCTCTTATTTACGAAAAGTCTCTTATTCATCCTCATGTTCTTATTCACATGATTTAAAACATATTTGATGCCGTTATTTATTCGGTCTAAAACCTAACTTAAAACACACTGTAAACTCCCTGGACAGGTTCACATTCGGGCTTGAAGTTTTGTTTTGGTTGAGTGGGCTGGCCTCTGTCTGACAGCTGTTGGAATCGGCTTCAGACCTGAATATAGCCTCTGATCCGGTCCAAAGCCGGGAGTCGTAATTGGCCAAATTTAAGCGCTAGATTTGATTTGATTTAAAAACACTGGAAGCCTTGACAGCAGCAACCGCCTCAAGCAATGAGACCTGGAGATTAAACCCCCATAAGATGCTGCAGACAAAAGACGTGAACAGAATCAAAACCTTGTGTATTTCTCAGAAGATGCAAATATAGTGTGTACCTATCCTAACTCTGGCTAGGAAAAACCTGCAGCTGTTCATAGAATTAATCAATACACCCTCTTGCGGTTTATTTTTCAACGACTTTTGGTCAGTCCACTGAGATATTTTTTTCTTAGCCTCCATCTCTTTCTTTTTCCCTTTAATTTTCCAGTCATTACTACGTTCGCCAACTTATGTCTTCTCATGACATGTCCAAGAAAATTTAATTTACAGAGTCTGCAGACCATCTTTCCGATGAGGAAGAGTTTGTTGACATGCTAGGCAAAGCTTTTTTTTTTTCATATTTTGAACCTGGTAATAACTTTCAGTGCACAGTGATATAGGTGAGTACCAGGATATAAAGCAAGGGTGTATACTGTCACCTGATCTATTCTCATTATACAAGTGAAAACATCACGAGAGCCATTACAAATCTGAAAGGAATTAAAACTCTAGGCTAGATGGGCAACCACCTCTCACCCGGCTGGGATATACTAATATCGAAAACACGTCGAGGTTTTCCGGTGAGAAAGTCCAACTCTAGGCTAGATGGGCAACCACCTCTCACCCGGCTGGCATATACTAATATCCAAAACACGTCGAGATTTTCCGGTGAGAAAGTCCAACTATAGATTAAACTGGTGCAACGAAAACCAAGGTGTCACGCAATCCCGCTTCAGAGACCCACCAAGAATACAGGCTCAAGCCCTGTGATACTCTGAACCTCTTGTGGTCCTCTCGGGGATCTCGTGTGGTCCTTTCGGGGATCACAGGACCTATTGAGGACTACGGGACTGAATTCAGAAGGATCACGTGGCGGTCTTGGTGGTAGAAGCAAACGAAGAAGAAGAAGAAGCAGAAAAGGAATTAAAATAAGAGACTGTAATATCAATAACCTGGGATATGCCATAACAATTGGAGGTTATGAAATACCAGAGATTAGATATGCTGATGACACAAAAAGGAATGGAAAAACTAATTATGTCAGTCCGTAAGAACAGCGAAGAGCAGAACCTCTATCTTAATGTAAAGAAAACTAAAGTGATGACAACTGACAAAACAAACAAAGCAGCTGAAATATATATCAATGAGGAAAAATTGGAAGAAGTGGAGAGTTTTGAATATCTTGGATCACTGCTAACTAATAATGGAGATACAATGAGGGAAATTAAAAGGAGGACATATATTGCTCTTCAGAAAGTAAAACAAATAAAGAATCTGTGGAGATTGATTGATTGATTGATTGATCTTTATTTCAAAAGGGTTAAGAATTGGGCACGCAGGCCCGTCTGACATTCTGCCCTTTATCATACATCTTTCACTCTATTCCAGACATTCTACAAATATGCTGTTCATATAACAAACATAACTAACATTGAAGCTGAGAGACATAAAGAGGAGAGGAGCAGACAGAACTACAAAAATAAGATTTTTAAGGACATGCATCTTTCCCATCGCAACATATGCCTGTGAGACCTGGACACTTAACAAAACAGCTGAGAAACATATAAATGCCTTTGAATGTAAATGCTACAGACGAGTTCTCCAAATATCGTGGACACAAAAAAGAACAAATATATCTATACTACAAGAGCTTAATATTGAAGAAGGCTGGCTAGTAAACAGGATTAAAGAGAGAAAACTTAAATATTTTGGACACATTAAACGTCATGATAATTTAGAGAAGACCATATTGGAAGGATACATAATGGGAAAAAGAAAAAGAGGAAGACCAAAACGAAGATGGCTGCAAGAAATCGTTGACGATCTGCAAATGGACGCAGCAGCAGCAGGCCATCTTGCTCACAACCGAGAGGCCTACAGGAGTGCTGTTTGGAAGGCAAAGTTCCGCAAGGGACATGCAAATGAATGAATGAATGGGATACGCGAGTGACACAGTTCTAATAACAGACAGCGAAAGCAATCTGCAGAAACTTGTTAACAAGATTACTGACAAGAGCGATAAAAGAAGCCTAGAGCTAAACAGCAACAATTTAGAAACAGTGGTCATATCGAAAAGAATAAACATACCACAGTGCAAAACCTTTTCAAAATGGAAGTCCCAGATGTAGTATACAAAATACTGGACTGACGGGGAGGATGTTCAATCTTTTACTTTATCTTGCCGCTGCCATACTGAGTGCTGGAAGGGTGACTACACCATAAGTTCACAACTTACGTATAAATAACAAGAACACGAAACAACAATCCTTTACAAAATCACGATCCTTGTATTTACAAAATTCCGACCCACAGGGCAACACGAATCAAACGAATCCTGTGCACGTGATGTCAAATATATTTCCCGACATGCATTATCGAATTATTAAAACGTTTCCTTGAATAATACGAGTTCAGCCCTGATTGCAAATGCACACAACTAAACTACACATGTCAGCCTCCATCTAACGAATGTCCACTCTCGTCCACATCTGAACAATGACACGGTCGCTGGACTCCAACGTGCTCAGCTGATGGAATCCAGATCCTTAAACTTCTATCTTCTCGTCTTATATACCTGATCAGCGACGGACTCGCAGGACTGCGCATTTCCGTCAAAAAAAAAAAAACGTCTCTGGCCAGTGGGGTTGCCAATCAAACCGGGCCACTGCTTGCTTTGTTATTTACTCCCTACACAGTAAGTAAATTCAGTTTACCTTGGAACAGCAATAACAGCTGATGTCAAGTGTACAAATGAAATAAAAGGCAACTTTCTGTGGCATGACGAGGATACTAATAAATAAGAAATACTAACAAATAAGGAATGTCCATAAAAGCGATGAAAAGAGTATTATGCTAAATAGAGCCCGTATTGCTATATGACTTTGAAACCTTGGACCGTCAACAAAAAGGTGACATACAAACTAGAAAAAACGGAAGATGTGATTCTGGAAAAAGATGAAACAAGTACCTTGGAAAGACAGAAAAAAAAAAAAAACAAACAACAAAGAGGTCCATGAAGAAATTTCAGAACAATGAAAACTAGATGAAAATATAAGAAAAAAGACGGTCAAAATTTCTTGGACATCTCAGTGAGAAGACAGAAGTTGGAGAACTTGGACATGTTAATGAAAAGACAGAAGCTGGAGAACTTGGACCTGTCAATGAGAAGACAGAAGTTGCGAACTTTGACGTGTCAATGAGAAGACAGAAATTGGAGAACTTGGACATGTCAATGAGAAGACATAAGTTGGAGAACTTGGACATGTCAATGAGAAGACAGAAGTTGGAGAACTTGGACATGTCAATGAGAAGACATAAGTTGGAGAACTTAGATATGTCAATGAGAAGACATAAATTGGAGAACTTGGACGTGTCAACGAGAAGACATAAGTTGGAGAACTTGGACGTGTTAATGAGAAGACAGAAGTTGGAGAACTTGGACGTGTCAATGAGAAGACATAAGTTGGAGAACTTGGACATGTCAATGAGAAGGTAGAAGTTGGAAAACTTAGTAATGACTGGAAAAGTCAAGGAGGAAAAAAGGAAGAGAGGGAGGCCAAGAGAAAAATATCTCCATGGAAAAAAGAAAAGCTTCTGAACTAATCGGAAACACCAA